>NC_061158.1:57080414-57387914 GCF_022113875.1 Hydra vulgaris
AGTATTTTTTTCATTTAAATGTTATATATATATATATATATATATATATATATATATATATATATATATATATATATATATATATATATATATAACTTTAAATGTATTCTATAAAATAAAGTGCTCAATGTTCTTAAAAGAGCAGAGAAATAAATTAATAGAAATTATAAATGGTAGTATTCGAAAGATAGTAGTATTCGATATACATATACTGTATATCTTATAATAATATATCGGTAGAAATATTCAATATACATATATATCAAATGTATAAATATTCAAAAATGCTTAAGATATATATAGTGCTACTGTTATTATATCCATATCAATACTAATTAACATATTTAAAAACAAGCACATTTGGAAAACATCAAGTTGAAATACTTTTTTCGTAATTCGTATAAGTTGTTCCAAGGGAGTTAAAATATTATGGGGAGCTAATTTGTTTCGCCGACAGGGGTTAATTTATTTCTAAATTATATTAATTTATTTGTATATTATTAAATAAATTAAAATCCGCGGTGCTCTGTGATAAGACCGTAAGGACTTCTTGGGGCACCTTAATCAACTTAATCAACAAAAAAAAAAAAAAAAAAAAAATCCCTGTATTTATATAAGGGGAGTTAATCTATTTCGAAATAGATTAACTCCCCGGATAACCTTTTAAGCTATGGGAGTTAATTTATTATGAGGGTTAATTTATTTCATGACACCGGCCTTGTTTTTAAGTATAGATATATAATAGCAACTTGTTTCCTAAAAACTTTAATGATAAATTTACCAAAAATTGTGAACAAAAACTATTTTCTTAGAATAAACCAATGGAATACTTATAAATTGCCAAGAATTAGTTGCAAGTATTCTGAATATGGAATAGCATACCGTGGACCAAAACTATAGAACACTTTTTAAAAATTGTTAAACTTGTTTAAGTTTCTAATAAAAAATGAAATTTTTAAACTACATAAATAATTGTTTAACTTTATTTTAAATGAACATCGAGTTCCACAATTCTTAGTTTTTTATTTGTTTGATTGCTCTTAGTTTTTTTTATATTAGCAAGAATTTTTCAGTGTATTTGAATGACAATAGCTAAAACTTAATACTGTTTACATGATTTAATGGAAGTATTTTTGTAAGCTTTTATTTTTTAATTATATTTGAATATTACATAGTATTTTAACAATCTTATTTTATTTTTAACTTGTAAAGCTCACTTAGAGGCTCTTTGAAAAGATTGTGACGACGTGAGTCATCCGTATTTTCTTTGAGCTTCTACCTGTTTTTTATAAATCCATTTTTTTTTATGTAAACGTTTCCTTGTAATTCTATTTTCTTATTATATATGAAAATCGTTGCACCTGATTTTTAATCTGTTTTTTTTTTTTTAAATTTGTGAACATTAGTTTCTCAGATCTTTATATTATTTACTTTTTCTTTTGTGCTTTTAACAAAATTAAAAACTTGCTTAAATATTATTTTATATATATATACAGGGCCGGCGCGAGTAGGTGTCACATGGGGTGGGGGGTGCCATTACAACATTTGCCGACTTGAAAAAAAAAAAAAAAAAGGTCCTCGTTTTCCAAAATTTGCCGACTGTCTAACCTATATCGAGAGGGTCGACATTTGCCGACTAACTAGTCTAAAAGGGTCCAATTTGCCAGTTTGCCGACTAAAAATCATTGATGGGGGATTGTGACACCCCTCTATCGCGCCGGCCTTATATATATATATATATATATATATATATATATATATATATATATATATATATATATATATATATATATATATATATATATATATATATATATATATATATATATATATATATATATATATATATATATATATATATATATATATATATATATATATATATGTATATATATTTTTACGGAAAATTTTTTATTATTTTATATATACTTTTTCCGAAAAATTTATTATTACTATTATAAATAAATTATCATAACATGGAAAAATAATATTATTACGTAGATAAATAATAATAAAAGAAGTAAAAAAAAAAAAATTCAAAAAAATTCAAAAAAAGTAATTGAAACGTCACAGATACAAATTATTTCGAAGAGTATATATCGAGTTAAGGTAATTCACATATAGATAAACCTTAAAATCATTTCCACTGGTAATTGCTAAAAATGGTAACACAAATACAGCTTAAAGACGCTCTGGAAAACGCTGAAAATATTTCTTAAAAATGAGCTGAAAAAAACTTCTCATGTAATTAATGCACTTAATGTCAGAATTGACCAACTTACATAAAGAATTGATCTGAAGGGTATTAAAATAAAGTCCATGAAAGATAACAAAAGCAGTAAAAAACTTTTATTGTCTAAATTAGTTGAACAAGTCGCCAAACCTGGGACATAGCAAACGTAGCTGTAGTGAGCGCCCTCAATAAGCATAATAAGGACGTGACTAATAGAGAGAAGAGAATTTTTGTGTTTGGTCTACCTGAATCTGTAAAAAATCAACAAAGCGAGATAACTAAAGATGACACCTTGATATTCAAGAAGGTTTTGGCATTCTTAAGTAAATCAGTCAATATAGTTGGAGTTGAACGTTTCAAAAAAAAAAGAACTTTAATTCAAAATTCCTGCTCCTCTAATGATTGAAGTTGATTAGGTTAAACAATTGGCATCGGGCACTTTTAAATATATATTTATACGCTCTGACCGCAGAGCAATAGAACAAGGCAAATACAATAAATTAAACTCAGAAAGAAAAGCAGCTAATTCTGACCTTGACAAGCTTGAAAAACTTGACTAGCTCTTTAGATTTGTCATCCACAGCGATAAATTGCAATGAATTGATGTCTCACAAAAAGTTGAAATCAATTGACGTAAAAAGTATCTCTTCATCAAATGGAGAGATGCACGAGCAGCCAGAACTGCAAAAACACAATAAATCAAAATGTTTACCTGCGAATGTTTGTTTAAATACAAAAATAAAACCTGCTAAATCTACCTAAATATACATTTTAAAAATGTTTTTATACTAACGCAACTTCTCTTAATCAGGCTAAAATGAAAGAATTATTTGCACTCTGTGACATAAACAAGCATTAATTAATCTTTGGTTCTGAGACATGGTACACTGAAATATCAATACATCACTCTATTAAATAACTACTCACAAGCAAAGAAAAATCGATCACGGTAGAGGTGTTGCTATCTACATCAAGCGTGATCTAGTAGCAAATGAGGGTCTGATCGTCATCTAAGATGAGACCTTAAACAACAGGAGCTCCGAGCAAATATGATCTGAAATTAAAATAGGTAACAAAATTGTTCTTATTGGTTGAGCTATAGACCACTTTAATCGTATATAAATGATATAAACAAAACAATTATTTTGGCTAAGCAAGCTGTTGATAAGCAAGCTGTTGATTGGCTAAGCAAGCTGTTGATAGTAAAGCGTGCAGTTGTATGTTACTAAAAGGTGATTTCAACTTTCAGATTATCAAATGGCACGATCGAATTACTACGCGATCAAAATAGGGCAACATATATTTTTCTTGATACTTTAACTAATCATAACCTAGAACAATTAATTGATTTCTCAAAATTCAAAGTATCTAATGGAAAAGCAAAAAACATTTGGATTTAATGATTATAGACTCTTCAACTAGAGTAATCAATTTATCTAACTCTTTATTGTTAAGTGATTGCAAGGTCATTGCATATTGAGTTAAGATTATGTCATTTTTTCTAAAAATGAGACTTCTTTCTCAAACAAAAAATATGACTTTAATAAAGCTGACTAAATAAGTTTTGGTAAAGAGATTATGGAAACTAACTGGTAGAAATTATATGATAATAAGAACACTAATGAGTGCTATGAACTTTTCTGCAACAAGTATGATAAACTCAGCAAGCAATTCATCCCATTAAAAATATTCCATACTTCTCGTAATGGACCGTGGATGAGCAAGTAGGTATAAGCTATGATGAAGCAAAAAAAAAAGAATAATAATAATAAATAATAAAACTGGGCAATTACTTATCTGCGACAAACTGGTAATCAGCGACACGGATTCATGAATATAAAAAACTAAGAAGTCAAATACAAAAAGCACGTAAACGTAACGTTCGAGTATTTAAAGCGTGACTAGCATCAGATAAAAATAGTTCTAAAAGAGTGTACTCTTATGATATGGCGCAACAAAATGTTCAAGTATCTATTGGTGCTATATCTGAAGCAAAATTAGTAGAAAACAGCGAACTTTTTTTTGTAAACATTTTAAAAAAACTGGACCTATGTTCTAAGTGGAGTTTCACAAGAGTCTGTACTTGGTCCGACATTATTCATCATATATATAAATAACTTAACGGATAAGATAAAATTTGTTCATAAAATCTATGCTGACAACATTAAACAGTTACAAGAAATAAGACCCGCGTTTCACGATGCTAATTGTCTAATTATATAAAACGATTTAAACATTGTCACAGAATGGTCAAAGGAATGGCTAATGGAATTAAATGTTGAAAAATATTAAGTTATACACCTTGGTTATGGAAATAATAATCATAAACATGCGATGAACGATGGAAATACATCATTATTCTTGAGGTAACGGATATTGAGAGAGACCTGGGTATCTTTATATCTGATGATCTAAAATGAAATTGACACATACAGCTTGCAACAGCAAATATGATTATTGGCCGATTAAAAAAACATTTAGATCAAGATATATGATGCTTTGGAGTAAACTATACACAACGTATGTTTGGCCGCATCTGGAATTTGCTAATCCGGTATGGTATCCTTACTAAAAAGTTGAAATCAAAAAAATTGAAAAAAATTCAGCACAAAGCAACAAAAGTACCACATGATTTAATAGGATTACCTTATGCTGAAAGGTGTTGGCGTCTCAATTTTGCAAAATTGCTATGCAAAACCACCTTTGTTCGAAATGAGTATTTTTAATATATACCAACTAAATGTTTTTAACGTTCTTTGCTTTATATTTAAAATAAGATAAACTTAACTCCTATATCTTTTCAATGTTTATATGCAATTAAGCCCAAAAACAAATATGATCTAAGAAATTACAATTTTATTTATCAATATTACTTGCATATAAATTTTGAATGGTCTCTTATATCTTATCGAACCAAATAGTTTTAAAAAATTTTGATTTTTCCCTAAAGTTGAATTTTTTCTACTTTCAAAAATAAACTGAAGAAAGTTATTTTCTCAATAGATAACATTTTCGAGTTCTTCTGATCTCGTTTCTTTTTTATAAGTGTTATCTAAATGTAATTTAAAATACTTGATTTTATTTTTTATTGTTTTGTTAAACGGTGTTTTATAATTGAGATACCTTATCTTATTTGTATGTAGGTTTTCTTAAATGGTATTTACTTTCCATTTTATTTTTTTGAAATAATTGTTTTATTATTTTTGTATTGTTAAACGGTTCTAGGTTACAGGATCTTACAATCCTCTTCGAGTTTTTGTGTTCTCATATATTACGTACAACGACATTTTTATCAGAAAATATTGTTAAATAAACAAATAAATTTTTTTTTACTTTTTTGGAAACTCGTAGGCGACGTAGCGATCCAACAGTTTAAGTAACTAGTAAACAGTTTTATCAATGGGCATAATCCACCAATTCGCAGATGATAATCTAACGTTCTTATACGTGAATTCACATATAATAATGCTCTTCATAATTTCTACGCAAATTGTATTGTCACTATTATTATACTGAAATAGGTTGCTGTTAACAAGCAAAGAGGTCAGTTAATGCATTTAAGAATAGAATTGACAAGTATTTTTTTTCGATAGCTGCAAACAGTACATATTTTACTGAAGATGAGCTTATTATTTAGTATTTAATTCGTGTTTTAGCAACTCCAAATATTGATTTTTTAGATACTATTTATTATAAACGTAAATTTTAATTAAACGAAAGCAATTTTTTTCTCTTTTTCTCAGTTTTGATATCAATTTACTTGCTATGAAATAACAAATGCTTTTTTTTTACTTAAAGCTTATATTTTATAAACCATATACTTTTGTATAATTTGCTGGTTTTTTTTTTGTTTTTTTTTTTTTAATTTTGTCATATAATTGTCAAGACTTATTTACTATTACTATAAACAGCAAATAGAAAAAAAAAAAAGTTTTAACCTCAAATAGAAAACCTAAGCAGATTTGACATTGCCAGTCACTAAAATGTTTTCTATTAATTGTAAAAACAACAACAACAACAACAACAACAAAAAAAACCAACGGTTTGTTCCGCGGCCGCACCCGGGTCAATTTGCCTTCTTTGCCCCCCCCCCCCCCCTCATTCCCTCTCGAAATCCCTGGGTTTGGGCAGGCATTCCTTAAAATAAATTCAATATTTATTTAAATATAGATAATATATAAAATATAAAAAATATTAGGTTAAATCACAGAAGATTTTTTGATAAAATAATCTGTTGAAATACGCTCGTATAAAAAATCAGTTGTACCAGCGCACAGTGGGGCAGAATAGCTTCAAAACTTGCCGAAAACAAAAATAAAAAGTAATTGACTCAATTTAATAAAATTAATTACAGTCATTTAATTATAATGTAAAAAGTAACTCGAAAAAAAATAACTCGAAAACCTTTGATTAACTTTGGTTTGCTTTACTAACGAAACATGTTTCATTTATTTGTTAACAAATTACAGAAAGTGCTCATGAATAACAAAAGGATAACGTTACATAACTAGCTTTATATATTTATAACCTGGTTTCAATACCTGGTTTCTACTGATATAATAAATAGGTTTTTACAAATAAAAACAAAAGGTGCAAGTTAGTGCAAAAAAAAAAAAAAAAAAAAAAAAAAAAAAGTTTTACAATCTGTAATTATCAGCGATTCCATAAAGAAAAACTCTAAGGTAAGTAAAGGTGAATACATAAACAAAAAATTAATTTAAAAAAAAAGTAGATAAAAATGAAATTTATAAAATGCTTTTAATGAACGGTGTAATAACTTTTATTGTAAGCACTTATAAATTACATTGTCATTACTAAAAGATAGGCACAAACTTAAAATTGAAGAATTCATGAAAATCTTTAAATTTTTTTAACATACACTAGCTTTAATTGTTAAAAAACAAAGGAGTAAAAATACATTGCGCGAATGAATTATCAGAATCTTTACTAGGGGAGACCAGGGTTAGTTTGAACGTTTTTTTTATTTGTGAACTTGAAGCCAAAATGCAAATATTTTATAAATTTTTTTTTATTGATGTATTCGGCAGCATGTAACTTTGTACTTGAGCAAGCCTCGTGAGCCCGAAGGTATCAGCGAAGCACATAATCCACTTTTCTCCCGGATTAGACTCACCAAACAGTTCTCGGCAGTATATAAATACTGCTTCTTGCTCGCTATTATTGGTTATTTTTTTTTTAACATCTTCACTTCCAACAAGGCTGCAAGCAACCACTATAAGAGTTGGAAGTTACTCGAAGAGAAAAGACTAAATCTGTAGAGCAAGATGACGATTGACTGATGACTTAAAAGATTGCAAATTATATGAATCAGGAAAGCAAGATGAAGGAAGCGAATTCCAAAGAACTGATGTTCGAGGAAAAAAACTAGAAGAATAAGAGTTTTTGAAGCACTTAGGAACAGTCACAGAAAAAGGATGAGACTTAATTGAATGGCGAGTAACACGAGAATGAATTTTAGTAGATGGCACAAGGGACGCTAGCTCTTCAGAGCAGTGCCCATTATAGTATTTGTAGAAAAGAGAAAGAGAAGCAACATTACGACGATGTGACAAAGGTTGGAGATTGGCTGCCAGAGCAGGTCCAACTATGTTTACAATTCGTTTTTGCACCTTGTCTAAAAGAGAAAGAGCATCATTAGAAGATCCGCCCCAGATGTGGCAACAGTATTCCATACAGGGACGGATTTGAGATTTATAGAGATAGAGAATAGAATCTGGAGTAAGAAAGTGTCGAGCTCGATGAAGAGATGCAACCTTAGCAGATGCTAATTTTGCAATGGATTTGATATACGGTTTAAAAGAAAGATCAGAAGTAAGAGTTAATCCTAGAAGATGAATGGTAGATGACTCATCTAGTACATTACCATTCATAAATATAGGAAGATCTAAATTATTACGATAACGATTGGCCGAATAAAATTGAGTTTTATCTGAATTAAAGTTCACCAGCCACTGTGAGCCCCATGCTGTAGCAGAAGTGAGATCCTTTTCAAGCTCAGATACCCCCTCCAAACAATCAGAGAGTGTAGGCTTCTTATCATGACAAGAGTAAATGATAGTGTCGTCAGCGAATAATGCCACCTTAGATGTGAGAATATCTGGAAGATCGTTAATGTAAATTAAAAAAAGGATAGGGCCAAGGATTGAACCTTGAGGAACCCCTGAAGTTACAGGATGTGAAGAAGAGTGTTGTCCATCGAGGACAACTTTTATACTACGATTGGAAAGAAAGGACTCAATAATCTTAAAGACGTTACCAGCTACACCATAAGAAGAAAGCTTATGGAGAAGACCAGCATGCCAAACTTTATCAAACGCTTTAGAAATGTCAAGTGCGATAGCCTTAACCTCTCCACCTCTATCTAATGCACGGTAAAACCTATCGGTTATTACTGTTAGCACATCAGCTGTAGAACGAGAAGACCGAAATCCATACTGATGATCAGTAAGTAAGTTATTTGATTCAAGATGAGAGATTAAGTGTTTGTTGATTAAAGATTCAAAAACCTTGCTTATGACAGGAAGAAGACTAATGGGACGGTAGTTAGATGAATCAGATCGCTCTCCAGAATTTTTGAAAATAGGGATAACAGATGCTGCTTTCCAGCATGATGGAAAACAAGACTCTGATAAGCACTTGTTAAATAGTTTTGAAAGTATGGATGAAAGCTCCGGAGAACACCTCTGCAAGACTACAACAGGAATGTTGTCAGGACCACAAGCTGTTGAAGAGTCTAAGCAGGAAATTACTTTAGATACAGAAGCTGAAGTGATGCGAATGTCAAGCAAGGGATCAACCTGTTTGACGGCTATGTCAGGTAAAACTACTAGTGGAATCAAGAGATGATATTGATGAAAAGTTCTTAGCAAACAATTCAGCTTTGTCTTTAGGTGAGGTGACAAAGTCTGAACCATACAAGAGAGAAGGAATAACAGATTTGCCCTTATTATTGATACTGTTAAAGATTCTCCAGAAGTCTCGAGAGCCTAATTTTTGTGATGAGATACGAGATTTAATGACCTGGGAATAGCGAGCTTTGGCGTCAGACAAAACCTTTTTACAATGGTTTCTGGCGATAGTGAACAGATGTCTGTTTTCTGGAGAATTGTTTTGCTGATAGATATGGAGGTAACAGTTTCGATTAGAAATTGCTGCAGCGCAATGTGAGGAAAACCAAGGAGAAGAGTGAGGCTTGACCTGGAATCGTCGAGAGGGAATAAAAGATTCCATGCCAGCCTGAATCCACGAAGTTATGTAAGAAGCACATTTGTCAGCAGGAAGACGAAAGATTTATACCCAAGGGCCATCACGAAGAAAAGCACGGAAAGAGTCCCAGTCAGCTTTAAGGTAGTTGTATGTGGTACGATGAAAGGGGGATTCTGATGAAGTAGAAGAATTTGATAATAGTTTTAGAGAGATCAAACCGTGATCAGAAGTACCTAAGGGTGAATGTGGAGAAATTGAGCACTGACTAGGATCCAAAACAAGACATAAGTCGAGTAGAGAAGGTAAATGATTAGAGTTGTCTGGAAAACGAGTTGGAAAGTTGACTATTTGAGTTAGAGATTGAGAAAGGCAAAAGTTGAGGGCCTTAACGCCAGCAGAGTCACTGACACTAGAGCCAAGCCAATCGGTGTGATGGGCATTAAAGTCACCAACAACGACGATATTGGCCGATGGATAAAGAGAGAGGGCTTGGTCAATTTGATTAGAAATAGCATCAAGAATAGTGCAATCTTGGGATGAAGGAGAGCGATATAGAACAAAGAGAAAGGCGATAGAGTGAAGTTGTGCTAAACGAAAGCACATAAATGAATAGTCTGTAGATTCAAACCTAGTTTCACGACAAATGGGTGAGTTCTTACGAATGTAGATGCCCAGGCCAAGCATGTGATTATTGGAGTCTTTACGAATTAAAGGAAGATAACCATCAACACTAAGATCACAAGATGGGACAGCCGAACTCAAATTAGTCTCACAAAGAGCAAGTAGGTCTGGTGAACTTTGCAAGAGATAAGACTCAACAGAAGAAAAGTTACTTCGAAGACCACGAATATTAGTAAATGATAGGTTTAGAGAACTTGGTGATGACGATGGTTTTTTGTGTTTTTTAGTTTTAGGTGCTTTAGTCATTTTGAATTTATAAAGAACTTGACTCAAGTATAGATAGTACTCAGTACACTATTTAACAACTAAGCAATAGCCTCATTATTATTAATAAACCCTAAACCGTAACAAAGGGCTCCAAATGTGGCCTCTGCAATGCACACCAAAAGTACAAACAGGGACACCATCCATGCGCAACATGGCACTGTTAGTACTCTGATATTTTTCGGCTGTTGATGGAATCAGCCTCTCTGAGAGCTACCACAGAGTTCGGGAAACCTGACTACCAGCCGGCCTCAGAACCATAAAACTGAGTTTTAGAGCTGTACCCTCATTAGGAGATAATAGAATGAGTTGCCCAGTCGTAAAAATAGAGACACAAGCAATACCCACGCATTGAGTCAAGAAGATCCAGCGTTCAACATCCTAAACTGGAAACAATGTATTAAAAATACATCTGCGCCAGCCTTATAGATGAGGAAGGGGTGCGAGGCTGGTCAACAGATAGAATCTGTTTACCCCTTAAGTCTTTTTACGGTTTTTAGGTTTTTTTGTCTCGCGTTTCTTTTTATTAACCTTATCTTTTACAGAATAGACTTTTTTTGGTGTAATTTTTGTAAGTATATTCTTTTCTGGTACTTTCTTTGCAGTTTTTGTCTGTATCTTCTTTTCTTTTGCTACTTTTTTTCTGGCAATCTTGTGTTTCTCCGGTGTATCTGTTAAAATGCGAGTCGTTCCTTTTTTAGGGCGAATTTTTTTTGAAAATTGTGGTGTCGAAACGTCCAATATTGAACGCTTTCAAATTCTTCAAAAACTTCTTGTGGGGTTTTTGCTGATGGAGTTTTGAGAAGTCCTGGAGTTAATGGTCTAATATGCACATTATTATCTGGTTCTACATCTGAATAAAGGCAAAATATCATAATTAAAATTTAAATAAAAAATCACAAATATTGTTATTATAATTATTACCAGTATTCAAGACAAGAAGTTCTTGACTGATAGTAGCTAAAGCAGGAACTTGGAACTGTCATATAACATAGTCACTGCTGGTTCTAGGCGGTCTGTAACTTTTGAAAGCATATATTCAAGTTCCGAAAAAATTTTGCGATCGAATGGACAGATTCCACTGACTTTAAACCCTGCGCATATGTTTTTCATTGTCATTGCCAGAGGAAATGCAAAGCATACACAGCTTGGAATGTCATAAATAGTCATTGTTTTGTCTTTACTTGCATTCATCCATGTGTTACATGCAGTGTTGAAAAATTTTTTAAAAGGAAAGTAGACAGATCTGTCTAATTACTGCAGCTTGTCTGAGCAGTGAGGCGGAAAGGACAACATAACAACTCCATTAGTCTTTACAAAATCCAAAACTTCTAGGTTAATGTGCGATTCATGATTGTCAAGTAGCAATAAAGCTGGTCGCTGTGGGGTGCATCATACGTGAGTCAAAAAGTGCTTCATGAACAGCAAAAAACTCTGTTGATTGATCCATCCGGATGGATTCGCAGTTTCGATGCATCTTGTTGGACCACCACAAACAAAATGGTCACGAAAATTTACTGTAGGAAAAAAAAGCATTGGTGGAATAGTATTCCCAGAAGCGCTAACAGGACAACACACTTTCACTAATTTTTCTCTCTCGGACGATATGACAGCTCCAATTTGCTTCACTCCCTTTCCGGCAACAATCTTTTGTGGCTCTTGTACAGTTGTACAACCTGGCTCATCCATATTCCAAATATCTGTTGCTGTAAAGCTGTGTTTTGTTATTACCGAATTCAGATTGTAGAAAAATAAATTCATATTATATCTGTTAAAGCTGGTGGCACGACTCAGCAATGTAGCTTCAGGCGTTCTTATTTCAAGCTCTGGTTTTCTTTTTAAAAACGAAGAAAACCATTCTGTACCAGCACGCTTGTTCTTTTCCCATGAAAAAGGAATTTTGCATTTAGTTTTTTTCGCGTAATTGTAAACAAACTTTTGCACTTCTGCAGGAGTGAGGTCAGAGTATACGCGTAAAGCCTCTAAAATGTACCTCGGAAGCGCATTCTCTTCTTCCATAGTAAAAACATTTCTGTTGCTAAGGTACCCCACAGTTAAACTGATCGGGGTGCTTGAGATTGCTTTGACATTGATGCAGTATCTTCTGAGTGTCACATAAGGAATGCTATAGTCTGCTGCAACTCCTCGGCATTTTTCTCCATTTTCAACTACTTTTTTGACAGCAGCAAGCATCGTATTGCTTGATGTCATACCTTTTACTGGTGTCTTTCGTTTATAATAACGCATTCTAAAACTAATTTTTTAATACCGATAACTCTTTCACACAGCAGTTTAACAAAATTTCTAATAACCGTGACCGCAAATAGTTTCAACCGTGACCACAAATAGTTTCCAAGAAAAATTGGAATCGTATATTGAAAGTATAGTTTAAATTTAAATAACAAACCTCTTTGAAAAACTAAGTAAAAGAACTTTTAAAATGTATAAGTTTTAAACGCACAACATTTTAAACGTAGATTTGTAAAGAGTTGAAAACCATTGTTTTTAAGAATTCAATTGTTATTAAAAAGCCGCAACCAACAGCTTGTGTTCAAAATAATAAAGAAGATTTCAACAACGTGCGGTAGCAAGATTTAAATAAATAAAACACATGCATAATAATAAGATCCTTGGTTTAAACTCTAATTTAGTATGCCAGTTTGGATAATTATAAAATAACTAAAATAATCCATGAGCGATAATAGAAGGAGTATAATTAATGCTTTAAATTAAAAAACGTTCCAACAAACCCAAATCAAAATGTTCTAACAAACCCCCATTTAGCCAGTGCATTCTTAAACCATTTAATTAAGGTATCCTATGCACAAAACCCTATAAAAAAGAACATTAAAAGAAAGCCCACAAAAAAATACTTAGATGTTTTCAAACTATTTTATTATCTTTTATAATACAAGATTACAATTAATAATACTAAAACCACAAAAAGTTACTTTTATGTGTACAATTCTCTAAAATCTTAAGCAACAACTTAATTTTTGCAATTTATTTTATCTAACAACAAAATAGTATGTATTTTAGTTCTTGAAACCTTCGTTTCTTGTTTGTAATAATAAACTGCTTGTTAGTCGGCGCAAAAGTTCAATGTTCCAACTAACCCCGGTCTGCCTTATATAATACTACCAAAAATAATTTCATCACACCAAGTCTCATTTTTGTCAATTAGCATGTTTTGAAGCTATTCTGCCCCACTGCGCAGTGCGCTCGTATTTGTACGCTGCGGCGTACAAAAATGCCCTCCTTATTATTAACCATTTGTTTATGTTTTATTAGCAACCGTTGTTACGAAGGTTTTTATATTTACACCATTTGTGTAGTACTAATTTATGAAAGTTATATTACACATTTGTATAGTTTCACCAATTATTTTTCAACTATATTATTTTTTAATATACATTAAAAAAAAATGCGATTAAAAAACTGATCAAAATTTTTTAAAACTATTTCATATCTAAATATAGTTATTAATAGTTTGCTATTCCATCTAAAATAATTTTTAAATGTTAGTTGCTCAGAAAATTAAATGTGAATATTATAGTTCAAAAATTTATAGTTAATTAGTATACCAAATAATTGGTAACAAATAAACGGAAAAGGATTTAAAATTTTCCTTACTGAATTCAATTTAAAAAATGGAGGCTCGATTTTAAGAAATACTCTTACTTGTTGTAATTTAAGTGCATCTATTAAATTGCCTTTAAATTTTAAGGTTTAAACTTAAATAATTTCTGAAAAAAATTATTATTAATTCTGATATGGGACAAGATTACTATGCTGTTCTTGGTTTAACTAGAAGTTGTACTGATGCTGATATAAAAAAATCGTAAGTCTAGTTTCATACTACTGCTACTTTCTGATTGTTAAATGTTTATAGCTTAGTTTTATTTGATATAATAATATGTATTATATTATTATTATATGGTATTTATAATATATAACACATAAGAATTTATTATATTTGTTTTAAAAATAACTTATGATAAAATTAGGCTTACTAATTATTAATTTTACTGGTTATTTTAATGCTTAATTTTGTAGCTTCTAGTTAAATCTTCAATAAGTTTAGAAATATAATTTGAGGAAATAATGATTTTAATGTAAATTAAAAAGTTTACTTTCAAATAATTTACAACATACAAAATTTGGTAGTCCTAATATTTGATAACACTTGTTTTCTTTTAAAATTTTTTTTTATGTTACCCCCTTTCCTCTAATAATTGTTATAAATGATTGTTCTTTTTAATTGTTTTTTTTTTAACTACTCATCAATTTCATTCTGAAATGTGAGGGTAGAATGATATAGTTTTTTTTAAAAAAAAAAATTAATAAAGTTTTTTAAAATGTTTTTTTTTTTTAATTTGTATATATTTACAGTTTATATAATTACAGTTTCAAATATTCTGCAATGTTGAAAGCTCCAAATATTCTGCAATATTAAAATTAAAACTCTTAACTATTAATTTAACCCCATTTTACTCTACTTAATTTTTTTATTGCTTTTTAAATATTTCTAGTATACTATTATTATATATTTATTTATTTTATATATTATAATGTACCTTGCTAAAATATCTGATAAAATATTAATAATAATATATTACTACTCATGTGCAGGTTTTTTCTATTTATTTCTATTTATTTTTTAGTGCTCAAAGTTTTTTTAAATTTTAAACATTTTAATAGTATTCTAACTTTTAACCAAAATTAATAATAGTTTTTATATATTTTAGCTACCGAAAACTTGCATTAAAGTATCATCCCCACAAGAATCAAGAACCTGGCTCTGATTTAAAATTTAAGCAAGTAGCTGAAGTTTATGATGTTCTCAGCAATTGTAAGTTAAATAATGTTGACTAAAATTTTAATATAAGGCGGTATCATAAATTTATTTATTATTTAGTTGTTTCTTAATAACTTCACCAAAATTATTTTGTTTAAAAAAGAATTAAAAAAAGTAAATTCAATATTATTTATTCTTACCTAATTAAAATAAAAGTCTACTGAGTAATTCGATGCCGTATGACTTTTTGAAAAATAAAAAGCTATTTCTCTACAATATTTCAATAATAAGTTCAATTTATGTTACTTTTTTTTATTAACTTAGTTTTATCAAAGGAATACAAAAAGCAAACTGGAAAGTCTTGTAAATATTATAGGCCACAAACTTTTTTAGCTTATTTTTGTTCTACTTTCTTATCAACACAACTTTTATTCATAAATATTTTACTAATTTTTTATAGAAAATTTTTTCCTATAAAAAGTTGCAGTTATTTTTTAGCAATAACAATATCTCTTCATATTTAAATAGTAGATGCCCAACCACCATATTGGTATATTTATTAAATCCCCCGCAGATGGCTATTTCAGTATGATATGCCATCAATATTTCATTCAAGGCTAAATAGTTAAATAATTGTTTTTGTGTTTTTATATACATAAATAAACAATATATTGTGTTTTTAACATACATATTACATACATATATAAAATTGTGTTTTTATATACATACATATAAAATATATATGTATGAATATATATGTAAACACATATATATATATATATATATATATATATATATATATATATATATATATATATATATATATATATATTTTTATAAATATATATTTATTTCACTTCACCTCCCCAAGGCCATGAAGGCTACTACAGTCAAGGAGGCTACTTTAGTTGTGGTTACAAGCCCCTTATTATCTTTATAATTCCGAAACACAAACCTTGATGAATAAAGTTGCTGTGTGGAGAAACAAGTTAAGTGCAGTACTACCAGGGACATGATGGGAATCAAACTTGGAACTTCTTGCTTCTAAGGCGAGCGCTCTACCACTATACCACTACCACATATATATATGTATATATATATGTATATACATGTATATATATATGTATATATATATATATATATGTATATATATATATATGTATATATATATTTATAAATATATATATATGTATATATATTTATAAATATATATATATATATATATATATATATATATATGTATATATATATATATATATATATATATATATATATATATATATATATATATATATATATATACACATACATACATATATATATGTATATATATATATATATATATATATATATATACATACATAGATACATACATACATACATACATATATATAAATATATATATATATATATATATATATATATATAATATATGTATATAAATATATATATATATATATATATATATATATATATATATATATATATATATATATATATATATATATATATATATATATATATATATATAAATTAGTAGAAAATTACTTAGTAAAATTTTTTCTCATTTAACACTGTGTTTCATCAATAAAGACTCATCAGATTTCTGATGAGTCTTTATTGATGAAACACAGTGTTAAATGAGAAAAAATTTTGCTAAGAGATTTTCTACTAATTTGTAATTGCTCTGTTCTTTTAAGAACATTGAGCACTCTTTTTGTAGAATACATTTTAAATTGTTTAAATATATATATATATATATATATATATATATATATATATATATATATATATATATATATATATATATATATATATATATATATATATATATATCAGTCTTCTCCATTTAGCCTGCGCTTTCATCTTTTTCCGCTTGCCCACACGCTTGCAAAAACTTTGGCAAGCTCATAAAAAAGTGCTTGCCAAAAAAATAAAAGCGTTTTAAATTCCAACAAAAAATTTTTTTGTTCATTTGTTTAACTTTTATAAAAAATGCTTTTTTTACCTGGTTTTAAAGTTATTTTATCTAATATTTATTCAAAGCATACGCTATTTTTCTTCACTATTTTTATTTTTATTTAAGTGGGATGAATTTTTTAAATCGCGCAGGTTAACTTAAAAAAGCTGACCATGCTGTCAGCGCTTTTTTATGTGCCGGCATTAAATTTCAAAGGGAATATATATATATATATATATATATATATATATATATATATATATATATATATATATATATATATATATATATATATATATATATATATATTTATATATACATATTCCATTTTAGATCATTAGATATAAAGATACCCAGGTCTCTCTCAATATCCATTGCCTCAAGAGTAAATGATGTATTTCCATCATTCATCACATGTTCATGATTACTATTTCCATAACCAAGGTGTATAAAAATAAAAGCGTTTTAAATTGCAACAAAAAATTTTTTTGTTCATTTGTTTAACTTTTATAAAAAATGCTTTTTTTACCTGGTTTTAAAGTTATTTTATCTAATATTTATTCAAAGCATACGCTATTTTTCTTCACTATTTTTATTTTTATTTAAGTGGGATGAATTTTTTAAATCGCGCAGGTTAACTTAAAAAAGCTGACCATGCTGTCAGCGCTTTTTTATGTGCCGGCATTAAATTTCAAAGGGAATATATATATATATATATATATATATATATATATATATATATATATATATATATATATATATATATATATATATTTATATATACATATTCCATTTTAGATCATTAGATATAAAGATACCCAGGTCTCTCTCAATATCCATTGCCTCAAGAGTAAATGATGTATTTCCATCATTCATCACATGTTCATGATTACTATTTCCATAACCAAGGTGTATAACTTAATATTTTTTTTTTGATTATTCTGTAACACATAAAAGTTGACCTCTTCACTCGGAAAATAACTTTTCTCTCTACTTTACACTTCAATCTATATGGTCACAACCTTTGAAATACAAAAACAAAATGTGTCAAACTTTGCTGAATGATTCCATTACTTTTCAAGATATCAAAGTGTCATAAATGATCGGAATGCTGTACTACCAGGGACATGGTAGGAATTAAACTCTGAACATCTCACTAATGAGGCAAGCGCTCTCAAAGGTGTGTCCTCCAGTTTTTTCCTGTTCTCCCTTCAATTGACACAGTTTTTATTTCTTATTGAGTATGATAATCAATAGTCCAGTATGATAATCAATAGTCCAGTGTAAAAGTTTTTTTTTGTATTTTTTCTTGGGTGAAAATAATTAAGAAAAAAAAATTAAATATCTGACTACTAAAATACATCTAATAAGAAATGGTTTGTTTAAAAGTAAATTAGTTAATTAATTAAATTAAAGATATGTTGTCATTTTTGTTGTAGTCAGTATCTGTATTGTTTCGTTTGTGTTTGTCAATCTTAACAAAGGTTTCATACATGAAGCTAAAATGTTGAAATCCAAAACTGCAAAAAAACATTTTATATATAGAAAAAATATTCTGTTACTCTCTCTCAATTTTCAATCAAATTTAATTTAGTTGAATGTTTAAAACATTATATTTTTAATGTATTGAACATTTTTCATTAGACTAAGAATTTTTTTTTAGGAAAAAAGAATTTTCACTTGCATCATTTATTGCGTTCTAATAATGTTTTTATTTTATGCGTTATAATGTTTTTTATTTTGTTAATTTTGTTAAAGTTTAAAAAAATTTATTTTACTAATGAAAAACAAAAGAGATTTAGTTAATGATTCAACTTTTCCGGTGATTCAAAATGTGACTATAAGATTCAAAAAATGATACAATAAAATGAAAACAATAGCATTTGAAAATGAAAGAAAATGTAATTTTAAAACTCATTCTAAATTGAGAAGAAACGTGCTTCAAAATGCAACAAAAGTTTAAAAAAAACAGTACAGTTGTACTTTAAAATATTATATCGCGTGTTGGCTTCTTTTTGTTAAGTTTTTTAAAATTATATAATGCACCGTAGTGTACTCATTGTTAAATGAAGTGTATATATATATATGTATATATATATATATATATATATATATATATATATATATATATATATATATATATATATATATATATATATATATATATATATATATATATATATATATATGTATGTATGTATATATATATATATATATATATATATATATCAGGATGTTGCAGGAAGTGTATGCAGTATCACACGCTTTCTGCCCACCTCTGTCTTTGTCTTTCCATGCATAAAGTATTTACTCAAGACAACTTGACCATGATTGTTTAAATGTTTTGAAATAGAAACGTTTTGAAAATTCGCAAAAAAAAGTTTAGTAACAATTAACAAACTAAAAGAAAAATTAATAAAAAATTAATAAACTAAAGTTCTAAAATAATAAAAATAAAATTTAACTAAAATAAAACTCAAAGTCTAAAAGATAATTATTTTAAGCATTTATAGTTTATGTTTGGAATAAATAATTTTGAAACTTTGTTTTTTTCTAATGATTTTATATTACACAAAACTCTTTTAAATAAATTAACAAATTACTTTTGATCAATCTTTATTGTTTTATCAAAATGTCTAAATTATCAATAAATTGTACAATATATGAATATTATAGATAATATAGTTTATTTTATATTTAAATAGTATGTAATTTTATAATTAGGGTCATTCAATGCCAAGTGAAATAAAGGTCCTTATGGACCATGTCAGATTTTGCTGTAACGTTTTGAATTTGTACTTATTTATGTTTTGAAAATTTCAGATCAATATTTAATATGGTTCTTGTGACATTGCTATTTAAGGAGTGGGCTATTTTGCATAAAATTTTACTCTACAAATGATAAATGATAATGATAATTTTCATTTACTCGACTAGATTATTTATTATACAATTATACAAAAAGATTTTTTTTTGTTTTTAACAGCTAATAACTGACAATTTGGTTTTATACTTCAAGTATTTTAAGATTGCAAGTATGCAATGAATACTTTTAAAAGAACAAAAAAATCTGGCATCCTAACTTTTTCCATAATGGTGAGCTAAAGTTGATATTTTTGTTTTGGAATTGAAATTTTTTGTGATTCTAAAAAACTTAATCTTGAAAACTAGTAAAAATCAAACTAAAAAATTAATACAAATTCAATTTCCTGTTGATCTTCAGGCGGTGGATTAATATTAAAAAAAAAAAAAACTGCTTTAAAAAGTTATAGGTCATCAAAATGAGCTGGATCAAAGTTTTTTTTTAAATTGATACTCAATTCAAAATATCTTTTACCTAATATAACACTTTTTTTTTTTTTTTTAATTTCTTATAAGTGTCAATTGAAGAGTGTTAATTGATAAAAACCAAGAAAGTTAATCACTTGTTTATAATCCCAAAAGATAAAGAAGTCATAAAAGTCAGATAAATTTTACATAAAAATTTTTTTTGCAAAAAATTGTTCCATTGAATTTTATAATACTGATAAGTAAATCTAAAAAGTACTAATTATTATTACTCATTATTAATTATTAATGAGTAGTATGGATGAGCTCTCTCCTTGCTGTATTGGTAAAGTGTTAAATGAACAGTTTTATCAAGTTTAACAAGTCTAAAAAAAAGTAAATATTATAAAGAATTGCCTAAGCTAAACCAAGAGCTTCTTTCTTTGAGAAGCAAAGTAAGTCCCATAGATTTTATTTTAACTATCTCGAGAAGGTTTACTTGTTGAGGTATGTAAATGAACATCGAAAGTATTGTCAAAATTTGACAAAACATTGCCAAAATTTGAAAAAATCACACTATTTACACTCACTCTAGACAATTGGTTACTAGAAAGAACTCAGCTGTTTTTTGGCTTCAAAAAGATCTACAATACAAGCCAGAAAATTAAGAAACCAAAGTAAGGAACGTTATCAAAACCTTTTTTAAAATAGGGTAGAAAACTAAGCAAAGGTTTAATTACAGAGGTTGTTCAATTCTATCAGAGCAATGAATATTCGAAGATTTGCCCCGGAAAGAAAGAGCCTGTGTCAGTTAAAGTAGATTTATGGAATCAACATATCCATAATATCCATAAACAACTTCTTTTAGTCAATATGAAAGAACTTCATATTGAGTTAAAAAAAATATATAATTATCTGAAAAAAAAACTGTAGTTTTTAACACAAGATGCAGTGAAAGATTTTCACTGGAATAACAGCCAAGCAACTTTGCATCCCTTTGTTTGTTTATTTTCTAAAAAATTAAAAACTTGATAGTCAAAGTTACTGTGTTATATCAGATCATCTGAAACATAAAACAGATGCATAATATCATTATTTTATCAATAATGTTATTTGTAAACTTAAACAATTACAAACATTTCAACACATCTATTTTAGTGGTGGAGCTTCATCACAATATAAAAATTACAAAAATATTATCAACTTATACTATTATAAACAAGATGTTGACATTACTGCAGAGTGGCACTTTTTGCAACATCGGATGGTAAAAGGCCTTGTCATAGAGTTAGTGAAATGATAAAACCTCTTGTTGCACAAGCTAGTCTACAGTCACTTATCGATCCTATTGACACATCAAACATAATTTACAGCTGGTATATTCAGCATGTCAAAGGAATATTATTTATTTTTGTTGACAAAGTTTCTATAGAATCACATATTACAAACTTCAATTTGGACAAAAGATACAATTCATTTTCTAAAATGCCTAGGATACAAAACCACCACAATTTCATACCAGTGTCATTTACCTCAATAAAAATAAAAAGAGTTTTTTATTTTTATTTGATTTTTGCACTATGTGGATATTTGTATCTGCTAAATTACACACCCGGAAAATATGAGGTCTGCATTTGTGACAATCAATTGTATTTAGAAAATATTCTAATGTATTTCAGAAGATCATCAAGAGATTCAAATTAAATTTATGAAAAAGACTTCTTTATTTAGCAGAATCACATGGGCATGCAGGGAGAATTTTTGTTGGATGACCCTGATGCCTATTTTTTGCAAAGTTCCTACTCCTAAGGTTTAACAGAGAAAGATTTATAGTATTGACTTTAAAGAAATCAAAGAGATTAGTTTATTATTTTAGAAATTTAATTTTTTTTGAATTTTAATAATTTTGTTTATTGTATTAAAAACTTTTTATTGTCTTAATAACTTTTATTGTGTTGATAACTAAAAAAAAAAAAATGAAATTTCATATATAAACAAACATCTTAAAATTTTTGTTGTCTTATGTTTTGTATTCAAAACATTTGTAAAATTTTTTCATTGATTTGCAAATTGCATAATATTTTGTTTGATTTTAATTAAAAAAAATTGTGTTATAAAGTGGGGGTTGTGAGTTTTTATCTATTGGGGTTATAGGATTATAAACATTGTTATGTTTTTATTATCATTTTTTTATGGAAAACTTACCTGACTTTTAGAGACTATCTTTTGGGATGATGATTAAGTGCCAATTAATTTTTTTGATTTTTATTAACACTCAAATTTATGGATATAAGAAACTTTAATAAAAAATTGGGTATTAATTTTTACTACTATTATTTTCTCATTTATATCCTAATAATATGATATAAATGTAATTATTTCCTTATTCATATCCTAATAATATGATATAAATGTAATTATTTTCTTATTTATATCCTAATAATATGATATAAATGTAATTATTTCCTTATTCATATCCTAATAATATGATATAAATGTAATTATTTTCTTATTTATATCCTAATAATATGATATAAATGTAATTATTTCCCTATTCATATCCTAATAATAGGATATAAATGTAATTGTTTTCTTATTTATATCCTAATAATAGGATATAAATGTAATTATTTCCTTATTCATATCCTAATAATAGGATATAAATGTAATTATTTTCTTATTTATATCCTAATAATATGATATAAATGAGAAAATATTAGGAAATAAATGAGGTCAAAGTTTTTTCATGTATAGAAATCATCCTATAGTTTTAATTAGGATGGTTTCTATTGTCTTAATAACTTTTATTGTGTTGATAACTAAAAACTTTTGGCTTCAAGTTCAGCTTCTTAAGTTTTCAATATATAATAATATGGGTATCTTAAGATTTCAATGTTTAATAATATAGGTAATCTAAGTTCTAGACTTTGTTTTTTTACTGTTTCCTTGAGATACTTATCATTTGTCTAGTTAAAACTATAGGATGATTTCTATACATGAAAAAACTTTGACCTCATTTATTTCCTAATATTTTCTCATTTACATCCTATTATTAGGACATAAATAAGAAAATAGTTACATTTAATTATTATCATCTTGCAGGTATCTTTAACAACCTTAAGCATTCTTTAAAGGACATGTAAAGACATTTAAAGACATCATTAACAACCTTAAGCATTCTTTAAAGGACATTCTTTAAAGGACAAGCATTCTTTAAAGGTTCAATTAACAGATTTTCATAAAGTTTGTCTACAAGAAATTCAGAAATTCAATGTACTAACTCAGAGTTTAATTCTTAAAATTTTGCTTATACTTTGCTGATTCTTTGAATTTTTATATAGTTTTCTTAAAGGTACTGAATGGGGCATTTGTTCAAGTTTCTCTTCTATCTCCCTCATGTATATTGCAGGGATGCATTGAACAGCTACTTGGAGATCTCCCTCTCAGAATTTGACTAAGTTTTTTATTGCATACATTTTATTGTTCTCAACTTTTTTAAGATTTAATTTTTCAAGTTTAACATTGAAATATATTTCTGGGATCAGTGATACCAGAAGAAAAAATGAAGTATTTACTGAAGAATCTTTAATTTTTTTTATTTGACCTTTATATAAAGACCTGTAAGCTGTTGCGTTTGTTTTACAGTAATCTACAGACTATCTTGAGATTAACTATTTTTAGGCAAAATTTGATAAAACCACTTCCCCCATCAACAGCAGTTTTAATCTACTGATTTTTTTAGAATCTACACATTTAAGATCCAGGAGTTGTTCAACAAAAAAGGTTTACATTATTGCAGTACGCAGTTGTAATATTCTTATATTCTAAAGTTTTATCTTTGCTTTTAAATTCAAACAAAATATTTTCTTTGGTATATAGTGAGAGAAGATAACTATCCAAATCAGGGATTTGGATAGATTGCATCATTTCATTGCGCACAATTAAATTTGTATTAATATTGTGATTCTATCACTTCATTGTGCACAATTAAATTTGTATTAATATTGTAATTCTATTACTTCATTGCGCACAATTAAATTTGTATTAATATTGTGATTCTGTCATATTAGTAAGTTTTAGAGTTTGACGATTACCTAAGGAAAGAGAGTTAAAAAGAAGATTATTTTAGTAAAGTTGGTAGTTTTTGCAGTATTCTTAAATCTAATAGAGAATTTTAGTTTATTTCTTTTCTAGTACCTTGATATCCTTGAATTTTAGTTTATTTCTTTTCTAGTACCTTGATATATGCAGCTGATATGTTATTTTACATATCAGCTGAATTACACCTCATAATAATAACTCTAGTTTCAGAACTCTCAATAACAAATATTTCTTGGGTATCTTTCCCTACTTTCTTGCAATATCACATAATTTGCAGTTGCAAGTTTTTAGTTTCCTGAGTTTATAAAAATTTTTATAATTAATTTTTCATTTTTTATTTTAGCTGGGATAATCATCTTTTGAGTGACTCAATCATTGACTGTCGATGGTCAATATACGATAAAATGTGATATACGCAGTTTGCCGCAACTTTTAACCGGTTATTTCAATTAACTCAAAAACATCTTCAATTGAATCCCAAATACCCTTTATTAGATACCTAGACAGTCAAATTAAAAACTTATGATTTTAAAGTTTACAAAGATCGTTATTTTTGTTATACTTTGCTGTAATATCTTTCATTGTTATGAAAAAATATTTTATTTAAACTTGAATTTATTTAATAAGTTATATGAAATAACTTAAGCAATATCATTTATAAGATGATGCATTTGAAATGCTGCATTTGAGTTGACACGTTAAGTTCACGATAAATATTGTTTATAAACTAGTATAAATTTTGTGTTCTTCATTGATAGCTAAATGAGTACGTAAAAGTAGTCAAAGTTGCAAATTAAGTGTTATGATTGGTTTTGCAAGAGAGTTTTTAGAGTTACCAACAAGAGATGTTATTAAATACGATCTGTTTCTAAAAAGAGATAATAACTGTAAAGCAAATGCAAAACTTAAAGTTACATGCAAAAGGTTTTTTTTTAAAGTGAAAACAATGATTGAAAGGGAATCCTGAAATTCCAATTGTTATGGACTAAGTTAGTATAAATAAAATAGTTTGATTATGGAAAAAAGCTTAAAAAAAAAAAGTTACAGATATTGTTAACTTCAGGTCCAACACTAAGACTGTTTCCAAGTTTAACTCTAATCTGGACAAGCTCTTTGACATAGCAAAGTGCAAGTGTGACATTGTTTCTTGTGAGGAGGCAAGTTATAGTTTATGTGTTTTTAAAGCTCATATTTTTTGTCAATGCAAGAGAGAAAACAAAAATTCCAGAATAGAACTTAGGTTTATTAAATTCCAAAGAGAAAAATTTGAGACAAAAAGTTGTATGCAAATGGGGGCTCAAGATTTTAAAGAAGTTTACAGACAAAAAATTTTGAGAGTACTGACAATGAAGATGTTGAAAGCAAAGAAAATTCCCAAGAAATTCTGAGTACATAAGCAAACAAGTTCCTAAAAAGTCATTGAATATGAAAGAAGTTGCATTGGCATCATTAAGATATGGTGTATCAAATAGAGTAACTGCAATTTCAACACTAACACTGAAAGCAGCTAAAGAGAAAGGCTTTTTTAAAACAAATGTGACTGACAGTGAAACAGTGACAGATCACAAGAAATTTGAACACTCTAAATTGAAGGCAATGAAGCAATTAAAATATGAAAATGATGATATGCTAAAAAGAAATGGAGTTCAATGTATAATGTTTGATGGGAAAAAGGATGAGACAATATTTTCTTTAATTGGAGAAGATGGAAAATTTCACCACAGATTTGTACAAAAAGACCATTATTCTGTTTGTGCAGAGCCAGGTGGTTTATATCTGTACCATTTTACAAATGACAAAGAAAACAGATCTGAGTTTGTCACCCCAGCAGAACATATAGCAGAACATATATATAAATGGATTATAGAACATTGAATAGAATCTACTTTAGTTGCTGTTGGCTATGATCCAACCATTCTAAATACAGGTAGATGTTAGATAATAAAAGCAGGTAAATGGTGTATACTCTGTATTATGGTTTGAAATTTAGGTTAGAACTTTTTTTTGTTTTCTTTAATAATTTTTACTTGTGTGTATGGATAATTTTATTAATAAGAAATGTTTAGATAAAACAAAAATGGACTAACGGACCATACCATATTATCGAACAGCTGAAACTTATTCGAAAAATGAACTTAGATATTCAGAAAACAGTTTTACCCTATGTTTGTTGCTCTGCATGGAATGCTCATAGTGAATTCATACTTCATTCACTACCTTGTAGGAAAGATAAAGAAGAGAGGATGTTTGCAGTGACAATACTTTCAATAAGAAATTTAAGCTCGCATGCAAGATTAGTAAGAAAGAACTTATAGAAGTTCTTAGAAATCCCAATGGGAGTTCCAGAATTCCCTGTACACGAACTATCCATAGAAAGAATTGTGAAAGAAGTTACAAGAGCTTCTAGCTTAGTTTACAGACAAGATAGACGGGATGAGTTTATAAAGGCAGCAATAGCTCACATAGAACTTCTTCCTGTTTTAGAATCTAAATAGAATTTGCTTAAGCTTTTTTAAGTAATAAGTTCTAACTTTGTTATATAATTAGTATAATCAAGAAAATTCATAAAAGTTACATATAAATAATTTTTTTATGTTTCTAATTGGTAGTATTTTGGGTGGTGATTGAGGCATCTTTTAAAAATTTTCTACATTACAATCATACTATATTGTTATGCAAGATATTACAATAAAGTATAGCAAAAATAATGATCTTTGTAAACTTTAAAAATCATAAGTTTTTAAGCTAAAATGACTGTCTAGGTGTCTAATAAAGGGTATTTGGGATCAAGGATTTGATTGAAGATGTTTTTAAGTCAATTGGAATAACTGGTCAAAAGTTGCGGCAAACTGCATATACAGCAATTTTTACCCAAAACCTTATTTTTTGGGGTTCAAATTGGAAAACCTAAAAATTAAAATTTTTCATTTTTTTTTTCCATTAGTTTTACATAAGGAAAACAGACGTCTGTTTACTATTGCCAGAAAACATTGTAAAAAGGCTTTGTCTAATGCTAAAGCATTCTCAGGTCACAGGTCCTGTGACTTGAATGTTATAATGAATGAATTTTATGACCTGAATAAAATTTTGTGACCTCTCAATTCACAAAATCTTAAATTTCATCTCAAAAATTTGGCTTCAGAGACTTCTGGAGAATCTTTAACAGTGTTTATAATAAGGGCAAATCTATTATTCCTCATCTATTACATGGTTCAGATTTTGTTATCTTGCCTAAAGACAAAGCTGAATTGTTTTTTAAGAACTTTTCATCAACTTCATCTCTTATTTCCACTTATCACTGTTACTTGACATTCATATCATTCCAACTTCTATATCTAAAGTGATTTCCTGCTTTGACTCTTCTGCAGCTTATGATCTGGAGAACATACCTGTTATAGTCTTGCAGAAGTGTTCTCTGGAGCTCTTGTATATACTTTCAAAACTGTTTAACAACTGCTTATAGGGATCTTGTTTTCCAGCCTGCAGGAAGGCAGCTTCTGTTATCCCTATTTTCGAAATTCTGGAGAGTAATCTGACTAATCTAACTAATCCATCCTATTAGTCTTCTTTTTAGCAAACTAACAAACACTCTCTCATTTTGAATCTAATAACTAATACTATTTTAATTTTAATAATACTAAATAAAAATAGTTAATAAAAGGATCGCTGTGAGCTTATGATACTATTTTTTGGACAGGCATTACATACAGCATACAAAATAAGTAACCACAATGTAATTTTTAATGCATGATTACTACCTATCCATCCTTATATCCATGTGGCTTCGTTTGAGTGTATTTTCTCCAAATATTTAGGTTACCATGAAATTATTTTGTCATTAGCCATAGAGTTTCTGAGTGAAGCCAAATTTGCAGAACAAAATCAGATATGTTTGCATTAAGTGCAAAAAATTTCTATGTAAATTATTCATAACTTTTTGAGTTTGGGAAGAAATACATGTTTTCATTCCATTACAACATGATAGATATAGTGCTTTTATACAGAATCATGAAAAACCAGGAAAAAATTTGATGGCAATCAAAAAGTTGATGAATGCAAAGAAAATTATTAATATTTCATTAAAGTTGATGGATGGTTTGATTAGCTGTGAAAAATAGAAAAGTTCACAACTTGAAGAAAGAAATCTGGAAATTTTGTTTGTATTAATTGAACTCCAATAATATGAAAGAAGATATAAAAAATGTTGCGTTGTTCATTTTTTTCAATTACTAATATTGTATTTGTCATAGATACAAATGTTGTAATATGTTATTTTGCTAGTGTAGTAAGTTTAAAAAAGTTTTTTTTAATTGAAAAATTGCCTAACCAAACCCTCGGTCAATGTAGCAGCACTTCTTTCATGTTCTATCTATTTGCCAGTCAATATATATTATATATATATATATATATATATATATATATATATATATATATATATATATATATATGTATATATATATATATATATATATATATATATATATATATATATATATATATATATATATATATATATATATATATATATATATATAAATCTATATATATATATATATCTATATATATATATATATATATATATATATATATATATATATATATATATATATATATATATATATATATCTATATCTATATATATCTATATCTATATATATCTATATATATATATATATATATATATATATATATATATATATATATATATATATATATATATATATATATATATATATATATATATATATATATATATATATATATATATATATATATATATATATATATATATATATATATATATATATATATATATATATATATATATATATATATATATATATATATATGGTTGGCTCAGTACTGACAGGGTTTACTTAGCAATAACTTGAGGATACTTTACGATTTATTTCCTTTTTTTTTTTATAAAGACCTTTTATATACATATGTTTAATTGTATTGGTGTTTTACCAATACTTTCAATTTATCAGTCCAAAAAGAATAAACAAAAAACCTTTTTCCAAAACCTTTTTTCAACTGAATTATTAGTAAAAGGTTTTGTTAATTTTTTTTAAAATCCACTTAATCGCATTCAAGTATTGCAAAATTGTCAAAAGCCGCAAAATCTTCAGTAGGAAAACAGTCAAACTATTGAAAGAAAAACGGGCAAGGGAATGATAAAAAGTTTTGTATCAAAATGAAAGGTGATTTTGATCATCTGGTCAATTACAAAAAAACTATGCCAATCCCTGTTTTCCTTCCACTGTTCTAGAGATAACTTCAATATATAAAGCGATAACGCATCACACAGCTGCAGAATCTTAAAGAACTTTCTGGTGTTGGAGATTACAAATGCCCTTAGTTGCTTTTAGGGTTAGGGTTAACCCTGGTTAACCCTGACTATAACCCTAACTCTGACAAACCTAGACTTAAATCTTGGTCTGAGCCAGCTTGTAAACGTTGCATGTTGCTTATTATTGTCTGTTTTTCTTTAAAATTTGAGAAACTGAAAGTTGTCTTTTCTTCATTAGCTTTCTGTAGCAGCCAAGAGCATCATATATAGCAGCCAACAGATAAGTAGCTTCTCTGTGTGTTATTTTAGTTTAATCTAAAGCTCCGGCCACATGTTTTTAATGTGTAAGTATTTGCTAGGTTTTAATGACAATGGTCGCTCTTTGCAACGTTGCAACGTTTCTTTCAATCTCTTACAAGCAACTGGCTCTTCCTCACTCATTGCATAATTTTCATTTGTCTCAGTGCTGCTCAACAATAATAGAATCTTACTGGTTAGAATTTCAATATTTTTTTTGATTTTATATGAGAAGCTTCCTCTTTTTCCTCCTACTTTTAATTTCACTTTCTGCTTCATAATTTTATTTACTCCTACCATGTAACCTTTTCTTCCATTGTCTTTATTATTGTATTATATGAATCAAATAATCATTCCCTACACATCTACCCATTTAATATTGTTGCTCCTGGTGACATCATCATATAATATTGATGAATATTATTGATGAATGATGCAATAGCTCATAGTAAACAAAACATACTAAGTAAATAATCAAAATTGATGCAATAGATATATTAAACTAAACAACTATAATGACCTTTTTTTTTTTTTTTTTTTTTTTTTTAACGTCTTCACTTCCAACTAGGCTGCAAGCAACCACTATAAGAGTTGGAAGTTACTGGAAGAGAAAAGACTAAATCTGTAGAGCAAGATAACGATTGACTGATGACTTAAAAGATTGCAAATTATATGAATCAGGAAAGCAAGATGAAGGAAGCGAATTCCAAAGAACTGATGATCGAGGAAAAAAACTAGAAGAATAAGAGTTTTTGAAGCACTTAGGAACAGTCACAGAAAAAGGATGAGACTTAATTGAATGGCGAGTAACACGAGAATGAATTTTAGTAGATGGCACAAGGGACGCTAGCTCTTTAGAGCAGTGCCCATTATAGTATTTGTAGAAAAGAGAAAGAGAAGCAACATTACGACAATGTGACAAAGGTTGGAGATTGGCTGCCAGAGCAGGTCCAACTATGTTTACAATTCGTTTTTGCACCTTGTCTAAAAGAGAAAGAGCATCATTAGAAGATCCGCCCCAGATGTGGCAACAGTATTCCATACAGGGACGGATTTGAGATTTATAGAGATAGAGAATAGAATCTGGAGTAAGAAAGTGTCGAGCTCGATAAAGAGATGCAACCTTAGCAGATGCTAATTTTGCAATGGATTTGATATACGGTTTAAAAGAAAGATCAGAAGTAAGAGTTAATCCTAGAAGATGAATGGTAGATGACTCATCTAGTACATTACCATTCATAAATATAGGAAGATCTAAATTATTACGATAACGATTGGCCGAATAAAATTGAGTTTTATCTGAATTAAAGTTCACCAGCCACTGTGAGCCCCATGCTGTAGCAGAAGTGAGATCCTTTTCAAGCTCAGATACCCCCTCCAAGCAATCAGAGAGTGTAGGCTTCTTATCATGACAAGAGTAAATGGTAGTGTCGTCAGCGAATAATGCCACCTTAGATGTGAGAATATCTGGAAGATCGTTAATGTAAATTAAAAAGAGTATAGGGCCAAGGATTGAACCTTGAGGAACACCTGAAGTTACAGGATGTGAAGAAGAGTGTTGTCCATCAAGGATAACTTTTATACTACGATTGGAAAGAAAGGACTCAATAATCTTAAAGACGTTACCAGCTACACCATAAGAAGAAAGCTTATGGAGAAGACCAGCATGCCAAACTTTATCAAAAGCTTTAGAAATGTCAAGTGCGATAGCCTTAACCTCTCCACCTCTATCTAATGCACGGTAAAACCTATCGGTTATTACTGTTAGCACATCAGCTGTAGAACGAGAAGACCGAAATCCATATTGATGATCAGAAAGTAAGTTATTTGATTCAAGATGAGAGATTAAGTGTTTGTTGATTAAAGATTCAAAAACCTTGCTTATGACAGGAAGAAGACTAATGGGACGGTAGTTAGATGAATCAAATCGCTCTCCGGAATTTTTGAAAATAGGGATAACAGATGCTGCTTTCCAGCATGATGGAAAACAAGACTCTGATAAGCACTTGTTAAATAGTTTAGAAAGTATGGATGAAAGCTCCGGAGAACACCTCTGCAAGACTACAACAGGAATGTTGTCAGGACCACAAGCTGTTGAAGAGTCTAAGCAGGAAATTACTTTAGATACAGAAGCTGAAGTGATGCGAATGTCAAGCAAGGGATCAACCTGTTTGACGGCTATATCAGGTAAAACGCAACTAGTGGAATCAAGAGATGATATTGATGAAAAGTTCTTAGCAAACAATTCAGCTTTGTCTTTAGGTGAGGTGACAAAGTCTGAACCATACAAGAGAGAAGGAATAACAGATTTGCCCTTATTATTGATACTGTTAAAGATTCTCCAGAAGTCTCGAGAGCCTAATTTTTGTGATGAGATACGAGATTTAATGACCTGGGAATAGCGAGCTTTGGCGTCAGACAAAACCTTTTTACAATAGTTTCTGGCGATAGTGAACAGATGTCTGTTTTCTGGAGAATTGTTTTGCTGATAGATATGGAAGTAACGGTTTCGATTAGAAATTGCTGCAGCGCAATGTGAGGAAAACCAAGGAGAAGAGTGAGGCTTGACCTGGAATCGTCGAGAGGGAATAAAAGATTCCATGCCAGCCTGAATCCACAAAGTTATGTAAGAAGCACATTTGTCAGCAGGAAGACGAAAGATTTCTACCCAAGGGCCATCACGAAGAAAATCACGGAAAGAGTCCCAGTCAGCTTTAAGGTAGTTGTATGTGGTACGATGATAGGGGGATTCTGATGAAGTAGAAGAACTTGATAATAGTTTTAGAGAGATCAAACCGTGATCAGAAGTACCTAAGGGTGAATGTGGAGAAATTGAGCACTGACTAGGATCCAAAACAAGACATAAGTCGAGTAGAGAAGGTAAATGATTAGGGTTGTCTGGAAAACGAGTTGGAAAGTTGACTATTTGAGTTAGAGATTGAGAAAGGCAAAAGTTGAGGGCCTTAACGCCAGCAGAGTCACTGACACTAGAGCCAAGCCAATCGGTGTGATGGGCATTAAAGTCACCAACAACGACGATATTGGCCGATGGATAAAGAGAGAGGGCTTGGTCAATTTGATCAGAAATAACATCAAGAATAGTGCAATCTTGGGATGAAGGAGAGCGATATAGAACAAAGAGAAAGGCGATAGAGTGAAGTTGTGCTAAACGAAAGCACATAAATGAATAGTCTGTAGATTCAAACCTAGTTTCACGACAAATGGGTGAGTTCTTACGAATGTAGATGCCCGGGCCAAGCATGTGATTATTGGAGTCTTTACGAATTAAAGGAAGATAACCATCAACACTAAGATCACAAGATGGGACAGCCGAACTCAAATTAGTCTCACAAAGAGCAAGTAGGTCTGGTGAACTTTGCAAGAGATAAGACTCAACAGAAGAAAAGTTACTTCGAAGACCACGAATATTAGTAAATGATAGGTTTAGAGAACTTGGTGATGACGATGGTTTTTTGTGTTTTTTAGTTTTAGGTACTTTAGTCATTTTAAATTTATAAAGAACTTGACTCAAGTGTAGGTAGTACTCAGTACACTATTTAACAACTAAGCAATAGCCTCATTACTATTAATAAACCCTAAGCCGTAACAAAGGGCTCCAAATGTGGCCTCTGCAATGCACACCAAAAGTACAAACAGGGACACCATCCATGCGCAACATGGCACTGTTAGTACTCTGATATTTTTCGGCTGTTGATGGAATCAGCCTCTCTGAGAGCTACCACAGAGTTCGGGAAACCTGACTACCAGCCGGCCTCAGAACCATAAAACTGAGTTTTAGAGCTGTACCCTCATTAGGAGATAATAGAATGAGTTGCCCAGTCATAAAAATAGAGACACAAGCAATACCCACGCATTGAGTCAAGAAGATCCAGCGTTCAACATCCTAAACTGGAAACAATGTATTAAAAATACATCTGCGCCAGCCTAATAGATGAGGAAGGGGTGCGAGACTGGTCAACAGATAGAATCTGTTTACCCCTTAAGTCTTTGCCTAGGAGGCCTTCTACAAGACAGCAGCTGGATGCATGTAACATCTGCCTAAGATGAGTATTTTTATCGAGACACCATCTCTAGCCTTTACTCAACCAAGAGCCCCAAGGCAGGGTATGTTTTAATTTGGAGTTAACTTCTCCTAGCCTTTGCCTAAAAAAGCGTATCCTACAAGGCAGCAGGACATGGAGCAGGTTGTACTGGGTTACATGTTACCAGTAGCAGGAAAACCTGACCTGACACTTATCACACAAGTCAGTAGTGAATAATAATCAATATGCATGCAGTAATGCAGTAACAGCTGCAATATGCATAGACCTGCAATATGCATGCAGTAATGCAGTAACAGCAGTTCAATTTGAATTTAGCAATTATAAATTATTGAATTTATCATTTTTCACATTGAATGAACCAGTTAACCTATGTAGCAATGCAGTTTTCTGATAGTACTCTTATATCAAACAATATGGTGAATACCTAAATAACTGTCATCCAGTAACTTGAAAGTAAACTAATAACGCAACCCAGCTTCAATACTTTATATATTTGGCACCTTCCAACTAATAATATAATGTTAATTATTTTCCATATAACTATGGACCACCCTATACTCATATATGTAAAAAATGTTTATATATATATATATATATATAAATATTTAATATGAATATATATATATATATATATATATATATATATATATATATATATATATATATATATATATATATATATATATATATATATATATATATATATATATATATATATATATGTATATATATATATATATATATATATATATATACATATATATATATATATATATATATATATATATATATATATATATATATATATATATATATATATATATATATATATATATATATATATTCATATGTAAAAAATTTATATATTTTTTCAGATCAACTAAGAGCAATTTATGATCAGTTTGGTGAAGAGGGTTTGAAGAATGGTATTCCAAATATTGAAGGTATAATTTTCACATTACTTTTTTAAGTTTGAGTTTTATAAATTTTTGCATATAACCTTTACATAACAAAATTCAGTTATATACTGCAAATAATTTTTGCAATATTTTTAATTGTTGATATTCCAATATTGAAGAATGATAACACTCTCACTGAGTCTTCTTGGGTTATCATTCACTTCTGACCTCTCATGGAAACTATATGTACAATCCATTGCAATCTCTACCTCTAAATATCTATGCCTTTAAAAATTAGTCCCTGTATGAAATTGTCATTTTTAGAACTCTCTCTAGTCTTATGTTTTCTTATATCATACAATACACAATTTACAATTCAAATTTTTAAATTTATAATGATCATTCCTGTCAATGTCTTCAATCAGATTTCTTACTTGGGTTTATGATTGTTTATAACAAGCTAGATTATTGAGTCCTTTCTTTCTAATCGTAGTATAAAAGTTGTCCTCGATGGACAACACTCTTCTTCACATCCTGTAACTTCAGGGGTTCCTCAAGGTTCAATCCTTGGCCCTATACTCTTTTTAATTTACATTAACGATCTTCCAGATATTCTCACATCTAAGGTGGCATTATTCGCTGACAACACTACCATTTACTCTTGTCATGATAAGAAGCCTACACTCTCTGATTGCTTGGAGGGGGTATCTGAGCTTGAAAAGGATCTCACTTCTGCTACAGCATGGGGCTCACAGTGGCTGGTGAACTTTAATTCAGATAAAACTCAATTTTATTCGGCCAATCGTTATCGTAATAATTTAGATCTTCCTATATTTATGAATGGTAATGTACTAGATGAGTCATCTACCATTCATCTTCTAGGATTAACTCTTACTTCTGATCTTTCTTTTAAACCGTATATCAAATCCATTGCAAAATTAGCATCTGCTAAGGTTGCATCTCTTTATCGAGCTCGACACTTTCTTACTCCAGATTCTATTCTCTATCTCTATAAATCTCAAATCCGTCCCTGTATGGAATACTGTTGCCACATCTGGGGCGGATCTTCTAATGATGCTCTTTCTCTTTTAGACAAGGTGCAAAAACGAATTGTAAACATAGTTGGACCTGCTCTGGCAGCCAATCTCCAACCTTTGTCACATTGTCGTAATGTTGCTTCTCTTTCTCTTTTCTACAAATACTATAATGGGCACTGCTCTAAAGAGCTAGCGTCCCTTGTGCCATCTACTAAAATTCATTCTCGTGTTACTCGCCATTCAATTAAGTCTCATCCTTTTTCTGTGACTGTTCCTAAGTGCTTCAAAAACTCTTATTCTTCTAGTTTTTTTCCTCGAACATCAGTTCTTTGGAATTCGCTTCCTTCATCTTGCTTTCCTGATTCATATAATTTGCAATCTTTTAAGTCATCAGTCAATCGTTATCTTGCTCTACAGATTTAGTCTTTTCTCTTCCAGTAACTTCCAACTCTTATAGTGGTTGCTTGCAGCCTTGTTGGAAGTGAAGATGTTAAAAAAAAAAAAAAAAAAAAAAAAAAAAAAAGCTGCATAACTATTTACAAAACATTGATTTTGTTATTTATATAAAACTGTAATAAAGAATCACAATCTAAACACTTAAATAGAAGAAATTTTAAACACAACGTCCCTAATTAATAAAGAACACTTGAACACAAACAATATGTTCAAGTTGAAAATATATTAGCAAATTATATTAGCAAAGAAATTTTTTTTTTGCACAAATAACCATTATTTGTAATAAATATATTTTAACTGCCTAATTTTCTACTAATCATTATCAATTCTCTACTAATTATCTGTAAAGAATTTATGTGAAAGTAAATATTTACAATATCATTTTTTATGTCATTTTATTACTTATTTTATTGATATGGTAATCACCATTTTAATACAATATAACAAGCAATAAAAAAAAGACATACTATTGCACAATTTGTTGAAATTAGGCACATTTGTACCAAATTTCAACAAATAGTACAATGCTTGTTTTTTGAAAAATTTTTACTCTAGCTTTTCAAAGAATCATCAGTAGTGCTGTTTGTGTTATTATTGCAAAATTACTTAAAAAAATGGAAACTACACATTGTTATCATAAGCAACTATTGTAATAAAATTGTAATTACAGACAGAATAAAATTGTAATTATAGACAGGAAATATCAGTTAAATGTATCTTGCTTTTGATTGTGCAAATGAATTTCATATGGTAACAAAAAACTGTTATTGTCATGTTCAAGGAAGACAAAAAGTTATACAAAAGGATAAAAAATATTATTGTGGGCACAATGACAGGTATATACGTGGTTGTCTATCAGTTAATAGGTCACTGATGTAAAACACACTTTTTTTTTTTTACAGCATCTTTGACGTATAATTTCTTAATAATGATTTGGAGGATTTTCCTAAAATTTGGAGTTCAAATAGATTTTTGCTTGAGGAATTCAAAAAAACTACTTAGAACTTTATAGTCTCAAGAAATGTCTTGTTTATCCAATTTTTTTCAAAATTATTGTTTTGTAAATTATTGATTTTTGGAACTAAAATGGAGGCTGTCACCCAAAATCGCTGCAAAAAATATTGATTGTATATCATTAATTTATCTTAGGTCTACTGAAAAAAATTAGGTTCATGTATTGCCTCTCTAATATTTGATTGAAGTAAGCACTCAAAAATAATGTCTTTACAGAATTATGAAAAACTTAAATTTTGTAACAATGGAAATAAAATGTTTTTTTAAAACAACTTATTAATTAAAACTGCTATATAGTTTTATTTATTATCAAGTTTAGCACATACTTAGTGTCTTTGGCATACAAAGGGGGCAAGGGGAGGTGCAACTTCTAACCCAACTTCCTCCTCCACCTCAAGTTACTAATACATGTAAATAAATTACAACAACATTATTTTGAATGTTTATATTTTTATTTATTTTGTTATAACCAACTCCTTATATTTTTTAAATCTAAATCAGACTTGTTCAATGTACAATATTGTTGTGGGTGTAAAAGTTATGCATATAACTTCGGAGTTAGGCACCTAGCACTCATCATTTCTCATTAACCAAAAGAAAATTTTAACTGGTTAATGTGGTTACATAAATCTGACTTTGAATCAAGTTCATTTACATCTTCAGCAATTCCTATCCTAAGATTTTTGTTTGAGAAATATATATATTTTTTAAATAAATTACAATTGTAAAAAGTAATCACTGATTTTTGCTCCGGTGATAACTTTAAATTTCATCCTTGACAACAAATTATTTCCAGCAAAATCTCCTAAAGTTAAACATTCATTTTGGTTTATATTTTCTTTACAATTAATCAAGAACATGCTTTGTATTTTTGCTATAAATGAATGCATGGTAAGGTTGTCAATGCTGTCACATAAAAAATCATTAAACTCAACTAGTGACAATGATTGTAACAGTAGTGTCATATGATCAGTACTCTGCCATTGATTGATTGAGTACATCTTCTAGTTCACGGTCAGTAAACTCATGCTCATGCAAAACTCAACTTTTAATGCTTGAATATCAGGGCATAGTTAACATTGGTGCAGCATACATTCTGCTTTTTCAAGAGAACAAACAATTAAACTCATAAAATCTTTATAACTTTTATTCTACCTAATTGCATCAATTATGAACATTGTATTTTGGTGATGATGTATACACATACACTGTGCATACCTGATGCATTAGTTGTAATGCACCACTTAGGTATCAAAGTACAAAACTTTGACAAACTGGATTTGACATTAGGATAATCTTTTTTAAATGCAACATGTAGTTCATCAAGATTGAGATGTAAAAACTTTTTTTGAATATCTTAGTTTTTATTAAACAAAATTTTACTAACAAAATCTTTTTTTTCTGGCATAATTCTTAAAAACTCATCATTTTGATAATAGTTAATTACTAACTGGATTGTTCTGGGGAAGTGTTTCCATTTTTTTTTCTGGCAATGGTAAAATCCCTTGCTCATTTTAAACATGTTTAAAGTTCAAATAAAATACTCAGGCACTTCAAAGTAACTTGATATCTATTTACATGTCCATAATTCTGCTGCAAGTGTTAACATTTGCAATATATTGTGATGGCAGTTACAGAAATTGTCTTTTTAATTTCACACATTAAAATGTCTAGCTCATGATCCTCTTTTAACATATTTTTAGAAATGGTGCTGTTTGTTTCTGCTGTTAAAGAAGCTTCATCAATATCATATGCTAATGAGAGTATTTTTGCAACTCTGTCTATAGTGTTGCCAAACTTTTATTTTGATGCAGGTATTTTGCAGTGTTTTGGAATGCTTTTCAATTTGACTGGCGAAATCCCAAGAAATTCTATGGAGGTATCAAACTTAACTTTTTTCCTTTTGTGAACTAAAATCTTCTTCAGTTTCTACTGCTTTTGTAACAATTTGCTGCAGAATTTCCAGCCTGGCATTACATTATTTTTTTTGTAAAACCTTTGCCAAATCTAGAGAAATCTTTACATTGCCTAAACACATGATAACAGCATAGAATTGCTCATGATAACAGCATAGAGTTGCTTGTGATAACAGCACAGAGTTGCTCATGATAACAGCATAAAATTTTGATTGAACTAAATAAATAAAATAAAGTTTATACCTAAAAATGATTTAACTTTTTGACTTGTTGTGCAAAATGAAAAATAAAACAACCACTACACTAACAATAAACTTATGTTATAAACAATAAAAGTTACAAAACTATTGGATAAAATATTTGATCAAAGTGAAAAAAACTGTTAGCTCTATTTTAAACACTTTTGTTACACAATAAATAATATAAAAATAATTTGTTGTATATAAGCTATGAATTTAGATCACTATGATGTTCAACTATTATTTGTCCGTCTAATATAATAATTCAAAAGTTCGATGTCAGTCTTTGAACTTAAGGCATCACAACTGTTGGCATATTCCACCTCTTAGTGTTGTTTAATGTAACTAAAGATTGAACAGACTCTTTTTTACAGTGTGGCAATAAAAGGATGGCTCCATTCAATTAAAGGATGGCTCCATTCAATCAAAGGATGGATCCATTCAAAGTAGTATCTGAAATAGTAAAAAAAAATTAATAAATTACAAAGCAACAGAAAAAGTTAATTAGATTTGATTTAATTAGACTTATTTTCAATAGTGGATTTTTTCTCTAATAAAGAAGACTAATAATATTTTTTTTAGAATATCAACTGTCTCCACTATTGGAGAAAAAAAAAAAATCAACTGTCTCCACTATTGGAGAAAAAACAAAAAAACAACAGTCTCCAATATTAGAGAAAAAAAATTAGTAGTTAAGGGAGGAGAGAAACTGATATTTTTAAAATATCATCCTCTCTCATCCCTTAACTCTAAAAATTAACAAAATTTTTTGTAATGCACAAAACTCATTACCTCTTTTAGCGTTATCATCAATTTTACACTCAATTTTAGCAAAAATTTCTGAAATAAAATCATCTTTACTTTATGGCTTAAGCTAATTAAAATAGTTAAAATCTAAGCAGAGTAGACTATGGATATTTAATGTTTAGATCAGCTAGACCATGGATATTTAATTTTTAGATAAGCAGAAGGCAACCATCAAAATCTTTTGCTCTCATAAACCAAGTACATTGCTGACGATCAATCAACATATTCATATAGGGACAAAGTTTTCTGTATTCAATTATCATACCCTGATGATGTTTGGCAACAGTTGTATTATCTTCACCAATAGGCAGAGAATGTGGCTTTAAAAAAAATGTTTAAAATTTTTTTCTTAAAAAGTATTTATTCTTATTTTTTATTTTTTTTCTCAAAAAAACTAAACTTTATTTTTACCAAGTTTCTATATCCTACTGCATGCTTGGCCATTTTCAAGACAACTATCTGTTCGCTTGTATCCTTTTTCCATATTCCTAAATATTTTTTTTTGTATATCAACAGTTTTAACATTAGTAAATAGGGTTCTTTCTTCCTTGAACTTATTCTTCAGGCATTTCCAATAATGTACGCTGATTTTAATACAGATTAGATAAACATATATATTTATAATACATATACATTTACAAATATCAAAATTAAAACAATTTAATATATATATATATATATATATATATATATATATATATATATATATATATATATATATATATATATATATATATATATATATACAGCGACGTATCCAGGTCGATTTTGATACCGGTATACCGGTATGGGCCCCCAAATTTTAGCCCAAACTCAATTTAAAACAGTTTTATATTAGCATTTGTTACAATTACATAAATATCAACATTTGAAAAACGACTTTTAAAGTACATTATAAGTGTATTTTAAAAGTCGCATTTAAAATACATTATAAATGTATTTTAAAAGTAAAACGTATTTTAAAACTTAAAATACATTATAAATGTATTTTAAGCCAACCAAAATGCTTAATTCGAATTCACGTTGATGAAATATAGAATAAGTTGTAATTGGATTAAATGTTAAACGCACGTTTTGATTGGATTAAAATATGTTGCTTAGCATTTTTAAATAACATTTTTAAAATACGTTAATATGAGTTTCTACTCCGCTTACGTTTTCATAACATAATTTTCGAAGCGATTAAACTAGATGAGTTTTAAACTTTTTCATTTCAAACAACAGTAAAAATTGTTTGTAAAATACTTTAAATAATAAAACGAATGAAAGTTTTTAAAACATAAAATTAAAATAACATTTATTTAAATAATTAAAATAACATTTTAATATTCGCGCCAAAAAACTTTATTTGAATAGTATAAACTTTATTGGAAAAGTAGCGTTAGCGAATCATTATATATACGAATAAAAAAAAAAAAAAATAAAAAAAAAAAAAAAAAAAAAAAGGTCCTCTAACATAGACAGGATTTTTAGACTGGTATGCCCAAATTATTCCTGGATACGTCACTGATATATATATATATATATATATATGTTTATTTATTTATTTATATATAAACAAAAAACGAAATGACGCCTTACAAAAATTAAGTTTTTGAAGATCCATTAGCTCTAACAATCAATCCAAAGAACCTTATAGGTTCTTTCAACTTTCTTGAAAAAAGTAGTGTGTTCCATAAAGAACCATTCAGTTTTACGAAGAATCCACAGGTTCTTTAAGTCCACTCTAAGAACCTTATGGTTCTTTAAAGAACCTCTGCAGAACTTTCAAGAACTTTTTTGCAGTTTAATATCCATTCTCCTATACTTGTTATTAAATAGCACTAAATTGAAGTTCAAATAAAAAATCTCCTTCATTACAAAATTAAGTTTTTCAAAATTCTGAAAAGATGTTATTTTTGAGTGCTTACTTTGATCAAATATTAAAGAGACAATACATGAATTTTTTTCAGTAGACAGATAATTAATGATATACAATCAATATTTTTGCTAACGATTTTAGGTGACAGTCTCCATTTTAGTTCCAAAAATCAATAATTTATTGTAATCCATTTATTTAACTATAAAATTAACTATAATATTTTATAAACTCACATAAGTTAGGTTAGGTGTCACTCATATAGTTAAAAACTAGTAAATGGAGTGACAAAAAAATAAATAAATAAATCCAAAAAAAAACTATAAATAAAATATAGAAAAAATTTAAAATAAAATGAAGAGGAAAAAAAAAAAGAGGAAATATAATAAAATAAAGCACTAATAAATAAAGATAATATTATTAATGGTAATAATAATATAATAAAAATAATGATAATAATATGAATAAAAAAAGCATTACAAATTAATGTTAGTAATTTTTAGTAAAGTTATCGTGTTATAATTATAACACGATAACTTTACTAAAAGTTATAACTAATGATGAAAACTTTGATAAAAATAATTATAGTAAAGTTTATAACTGACAGAAATTATTAAAGTAAACATAACATTAGCAAAAATTAGGACAATAATCATAAAACTATTATTACAATGGAATCACTATCATTATAAATAATATTAAGATTTTTAAAACAGATAAATTAACGATAATAGTAATATTAGTAGTAGACTTAAAAAAGACATAAAAGTATAATATAAAAGTAATAATAGTTTTATAAATTTTTATAAAAGTATTATAAAATGTAAGTAATATAAAAAAAGCAATAATAATAAAAGATAAAATTAATATTCATTAAACATATATTCAAATAAAAATTTTTTAATTTGGTTTCGATCGAGAAGAAGAATGTTGGTAATAAAAGAGTATTTAGTTAAAATCTTTTTTTTATAAATGGTATTATTTGGTTCCAGTGAGAGATACATTGATGCTTTAAAAAGAGCTTGCGATATTAGATAGTGTTGAAAAAGGAAGTTTGGAAGTTAAAGTTTTCAGTATTTTGAGAGTATTTGTGTGTGTCACTTGTTTTAATAAAAAAATTATTAGACAAATTTGGTAGTTTATTTTGAAGAAAATCAAACACAAAGAAAAAATTATAAAGCTTTACAAGATCTTCAAATTTTAGAATTTTTAATTCCGAAAACCTATTTTGGATATTAGATTGTATAGGAAAAAATGTTATAATTCTTATGGAAGTGCGTTGTAAAATGTTTATACGACAAAACAGAAAACTACCTTTTTACCCCAAACAGTGCAACAATAATTTAGATGTGAGGAGAACTTAGATGAAGGAATAGTAAATTGATATTAGAATTGTATGAAATACGATATATTTGAAGTAAATTGATATTAGAAATGTCGTATTAATGACAACATACTATTGGCAGGCAAGAGTTTTTTTATTTAATTGAGTTAGTTGATAGTATCATGATAGGTTTTTGTCAAGAAATAGCTTGAGGTATTTTATATATTTAGATGGGAAAAATCTTTTACAGTTAATTCTAATTTTCACATTATTACTATTAATCTTTTTTTTGGAGGGTTAAAAGTAATAAATTCACTTTTATTGATATTTAGTGAAAGACTGTTACTATTTAACCAATGACACAAATGATGGAGATCACAAAAGGTGAAGGTCTGAATTAACTTTTTTTACAAAGCTGCGCAAGTGATTTATTTATGCATAGAAGATTAGTGTTGACAGCAAAATGATAAACAATCGAATTATCTATAGAGTGTGGCAGATTGTTAATATATATATTAAAAACAGTAAGGGCCTAAGAACAGAACCCTGTGGGACACCATACTTAATAACCTTACTTGTTGATTGAAACCCATTAATTGAGACAAACTGAGCCCAATTTTTAATATAGGATAAAAACTAATCATTAGCAATACCCCGTACACCATAGTGATACAATTTTTCCATTAAAATCTTATGGTCAACTGTATCAAATGCTTTTTGGAGACCAATAAAGACGCCACAAGCAAAAGAACCAATATAAATTGCACCACGAATCATTTCAGTAATGCTAATGCTAAAGTGCATGGGAAGTAGAGTGTTTAAAACTAAATCTAAACTGGCGGCCGTAGAGACACTTAGAATTATCAAGAAAGTGATAGATATGAGAATACATTAATTTTTCAAGAATTTTGCTGATATTTGATAATAATGATATTGGTAATAATGATAATGTATTATTTTGTAATGTATAACAATTATAATGTATGATATTGATAATAATGATAAATTAGTAATAATGATAATGGTAATAATTGGTAATAATGATAATGGTAATAATTGGTAATGATATTTGATAATAATGATATTGGTAATAATGATAATGTATTATTTTGTAATGTATAACAATTATAATGTATGATATTGGTAATAATGATAAATTGGTAATAATTATATTGGTAATAATGATAATATTGGTATTAATGATAATATTGGTAATAATAATAATGGTAATAATTGGTAATGATATTTGATAATAATGATATTGGTAATAATGATATTGATAATAATGATATTGGTCTGTAGTTATCGCAGTCAAGTTTTGAGTCCTTTTTATGGATTAGTTTAACAGATGCAGTTTTTAAAATATTAGGGAATATACCAGTAGTGAATGAGAGATTTAGAAAGTACTGAAGAAATATCATTAGCAAGAAGTTTATGTCAATAATTTTGAAAAAAGTTGGATAAATGAGGCATTTCATGAGACTATCAAGTCCTAAGGGTAGTTTTTTTAATTCCTCGAGCAAAAATATATTTGGGTTCCAAATTTTAGGAAAATCCTCTGAACCATTATCTAGATATTACATGTCAAAGTTGCTTTGTTGTCTCTTTACATAACCACAAAAAAGCTGAATCAACATTATTTCAACTTAACAACCCATGGATATTTTTAGCTAAAATTTTTGCAGTTTTTTAATTAACTGCAAATGATGTAAAAATAAAGCAACTCTTAGATGTAAGAGTGACATAGTCTGGATGATTTCATATGGAATGACAATAACTTTAAGAAACCTGTAACTTAATGTAAATCTTAGTTTTTTACCATAGATCCAATGATGTGATCCAATCTTATAAATCTTATTTCTAAATTGTTTCAATCTGATGATAATGCAATCATTTGTTCCTGTTTAGTAAAAAGGTTTAAAAGTTATTCTGGTCAATCATAAATCTCTATATTCTTTTGTTTATCTATCCATAAACATGACTTATGCTTCACTTCATTTTTTCTTAGATTATTTTTTTCCAAATTAAGCTCAATCTGCTTTTCTCTATTGTGCTTTTTATTATCCTAAATCTATTATATAACCCTTTATTGTTTACAGCAGCCATATGGTTACTATCAATTTCTAGAGTATTAATTTTGTTGATAATGTATTATACAAAATACCATTATTTTTTTCTCAAAGTATCAGCCTAATATAAAAATAAAAACTCTTCAAATTAAGGTTTCAACATGATTTTTTTAAATACAGACTTATTTAATTACTAAGGGTTTTTTGACTTGTTTTAGTACTATATTGCTAGTTGTGAGTTAATAAAGTTTTAATAATACTGCTAGTTGGGTAATATTCAATTTTGTATTTTAAAAGGTTATAAAATTTGTGTAAAAAGTTTTGAAAATTAATTCATAAATTTGTGTAAAAAGTAGTTTTTGAAAATTCATAAAGTTGCTGTTCTGCTTTAATAATCTTGTTGGTAGCCATGGCTATTCTGACCAGAACTGGAACAAATTATATATATATATATATATATATATATATATATATATATATATATATATATATATATATATATATATATATACATATATATATATATATATATATATATATATATATATATATATATATATATATATATATATATATATATATACACTACCCCAAAGTAGGTTTAACAACCTTTTTTATTTTAATCATTTTTTCATTAAATTTCTTCAAAATTATATATATGAAAAATTATTGGAAGGGGGGGGGGGCAAATGTACCTGGTTGCTACAGGCCTGATATATATATATATATATATATGTATATATATATATATATATATATATATATATATATATATATATATATATATATATATATATATATATATATATATATATATATATGTATATACATATATATACTCTTTTCTACAAATACTATAATGGGCACTGCTCGAAAGAGCTAGCGTCTCTTGTGCCATTTACTAAAATTCATTCTCGTGTTACTCGTCATTCAATTAAATCTTATCCTTTTTCTGTTACTGTTCCTAAGTGCTCCAAAAACTCTTATTCGTCTAGTTTTTTTCCTCGAACATCAGTTCTTTGGAATTCGCTTCCTTCATCTTGCTTTCCTGATTCATATAATTTGCAATCTTTAAAGTCGTCTGTCAATTGTTATCTTGCTCTACAATCTTCATCTTTTCTCTTCCAGTAACTTCCAACACTAATTAGTGGTTGCTTGCAGCCTTGTTGGAAGTGAAGATAATTAAAAAAAAAAAAATATATATATATATATATATATATATATATTTATGAATATATATGTTTATATTTATATATATACAAATATATATACCTATATGCAGAGTCGTGTTGAAGAGATCTTCCATGGAGAGGTGGGGGTGTTGTATGTATTTTTGCCAACTGTAGACACAAAAAAAAAATGTATACATGTTTCATATATATACTTATGCATGAGTTTTCATTGAGTATTAAACATATACAGTTATATTTTTTTAATAACTCTATTTAGTTTCATCAATAAAATTCATTAAAAATCTTTTTCTTAGTTGTTCGAAGTATCCATATGGCTACCATCATTTATTCAAAAACTGCTTATGTCAGCAAAAACCAAATTGCAAAAAATGATTTAGCAAGTTAAAATAATAATTTGTACCAAAAGAAATAATTTTTACTCAAAGTAAATATAATGTGAACCACAAAGGGATAAAAAACTTTGCACTTACATGCAACACTTTTAAGTAACCATTTGTAAAAGGGTTATTTAAATGTGTTCTTATAAATAAATAAAATTTTATAACACTTTTTTGCATAAGATTGTATTAGCACAATATTGATAGGTAGATAGGTATGCAAAATAAACAATTCTATTGAAAGGTAGTTTTTATTGACAGGTGGCTTTACAAAAGGTTATGTGTTTCATGGAGATGCTGAAAAAGTGTTTAAAGAATTTTTTGGTGGAGAAAATCCATTCCTAGGTAAACTTATTATTGTTAAGCTATATAATATTTAAGTTTGTATTTTTGATTATTTTGTATGTCGATATTATTATTTTTAATAGTAGTAGCCAAATGCTTTAACTAAAGAAAAATATAGTAACAATTTGTTATCTATATATAGATAACAAAGTGTGTGTGTGTTTTTGTGTGTGTATGTATATATATATATATATATATATATATATATATATATATATATTATATATATATATATATACATATATATATATGCACACACAAGCACACATATATAAAAGTACTCTTTTTGTAGAATACACACATATTTGACATGTGTGTATATATATGTATATATATACATACTATATATATACATACATATATATATATATATATATATATATATATATATATATATATATATATATATATATATATATATATATATATATATATATATATATCCTTATAGTGTAGTTGAAAGAGTCTTTTAATGTAAAAAAAGTCTCTTTCGACTACAATTTTAATTACCTCGTCTTTTAAGCTGTGTTTGATTGTCGTTAAAATGTCAAAGCAATTAAATTAATGCGGAAGTACATTAAATTTTATTGTTTTTTAAAAACCGCAATAATAACGACTAGAAAGTTTTTTTTAATTAGTGGTGTTTTTGTTTTTGTTTTATTAAAAAACATTTTTAAAACATGCGTAAATGTTGCTACATCGACTATCTTATAGCCTGCTGCTACAAGGGAGTGTTTCTACATCGACTATCTTATAGCCTGACTCGCAACAGAGTGCTGCTACATCGACTGACAAATAGCCTGACTCTCAAGGGAGTGCTGCTACATCGACTGACAAATAGCCTGACTCGCAAGGGAGTGCTGCTAGAATGACTGACAAATAGCCTGACTCGCAATGGAGTGCTGCTACATCGACTGAGGGTTTGGTTTGGGCAGGCAGTCTATCATTTGAAAAAAAAATAATTTAATTTTTTAAACTTTTTCTGGTCTGGTTTATTAACGCGCTCTTTAAAAATACAGTTTTTGGGAAACTCTTTCTGACTACCATGCAAGAGTATATATATGTATATATATATATATATATATATATATATATATATATATATATATTTTATATATATATATATATATATATATATATATATATATATATATATATATATATATATATATATATATATATATATATATATATATATATATATATATATATATATATATATATATATATATATATATATATATATACTGGTTTAACCCCCCATAGTGTAAAAATGTTTCTACCAAAATTGGTAAACTCTTTTGGAGTTTAATAGACAAACACTTCCAAGCTGGCCATAAATACCACAAGATTTTTAATAGAAATACTCTAAAGTTGAGTTACAGTTGTATGCCAAACATCAAATCAATAGTTAACTCTCATAACCATCATATAATGAAAAACAACACCTCTGATTCCAATAAACATTGCAATTGTATTATCAAAAGCCCTCCAAATCAAAAATGCCTTGTAAATAACATAGTGTATCAAGTCACTTTATACCCAGGCACTCTGGACAGAAATGAAAAAGTGTATTTTGGAGTGAGTGAAACCACATTCAAACTTAGATACGCTAACCATACAAAATATTTTAATATCAAAAAGTATAAAAACGATACTGAATTATCTAAGGAAGTATGGAGGTTAAAAGAAAGTGAAGTAAGGTCAACAATTAAATGAAAAATTTAAAAATGCTGTAAATCTTACAATCCCACAGTAAAACATTGCAACCTTTATTTATTTGAAAAGTCTCATAATCTCATAATATCTTACAATATCTTACACAGATGATAATTTATTAAATAAGAGGAATGAGCAAGTTTTTTCTTTCAAAGTTCAATTCAGGTGATTAGGCAGTCGTTTATAGTTTTTTTCTTCTTTTCTTTTTTCTTTTGTTATATGTTGTTATGACAACGGAGCACACTTCATTGCAACTTTATATTTTAACTGTTTTTTTATTTCTTGATTTTGTATTACATGGCCGATGATTGCTTTAGGCATGAAACTATTAGTACCATAAAAAGTTTTATTTTCTTTGTTTACATTTATATATATATATATATATATATATATATATATATATATATATATATATATATATATATATACATATATATATATACATATATATATATATATATATATATATATATATATATATATATATATATATACATATATATATATATATACATATATATATATATATATATATATATATATATATATATATATATATATATATATATATATATATATATATATATATATATACATATATAAAATGCTCATATATACATATATAAAATATATATATATATATATATATATATATATATATACTATATAAATATATATATATATATATATATATATATATATATATATATATATATATATATATATATATATAAACTATAAGTACCATAAAAAGTTTTATTTTCTTTGTTTACATTTATATATATATATATATATATATATATATATATATATATACATATATATATATATATACATATATATATATATATATATATATATATATATATATATTATATATATATATATACATATATATATATATATACATATATATATATATATATATATATATATATATATATATATATATATATATATATATATATATATATATATATATATATATATATATATATATATATATATATATATATATATATATATATATATATATATATATATATATACTTATTACACAGGGACTAAAAAGTTTCAGTATGTGTTTTTTTCCGTCCGGAAAAAAACACATACTGAAACTTTTTAGTCCCTGTGTAATAAGTATAAAACGCTCTGTTTTTGAAAAACTAAATATTTCTTAAATATTGAGCACTCTACAACGATCAAGAGTTTAGTATTTTTAATACTAAATCATACAACAACAATATATATATATATATATATATATATATATATATATATATATATATATATATATACATATATAAAATGCTCTATTAAATAAATAAATAATTTGTTTATTGAGCACTCTTATCCTTACAAGAGTTTTTTGTATTTTATTTACAAATACAAAAATACCATTTAATATATACATATATATATATATATATATATATATATATATATATATATATATATATATATATATATATATATATATATTTAGGTCAAATACACAAACATATTTGACATAAATGTTATATATATATACATATGTATACAACCTGTTGTATACATATGTATATATATATAACATTTTTTTTAGACAAAGGCTATTAGATGCTAACTTTAACTAAACACACCCCCTGCCTTGAGGCTTTTGGTTGAATAAAGGCTAGAGATTATGTCTCAATAAAAATACTCATCTTGTGCAGATGTTAAATGCATCCAGTGACTGTATTGTAGAAGGTCTCATAGATAAAGATTTAAGGGGTAAACAGATTCTATCTATTGACCAGCTTTGTACCCCTTCTTCATCTATTAGGCTGGCATAGATGTATTTATAATAAATTTCTTCCAGTTTAGTATGTATAATGCTGAATCTTCTTGACTCATATCATGGGTTTTGCTTGTGTCTCTATGGCTTGTGTTTTTATGACTAGAAAACGTATTCTATTATCTCCTAATGAGGGTACAGCTCTAAAACTCAGTTTTTTGGTTCTGAGGCCAGCTGGTTGTCAGGTTTCCTGAACTCTTTGGTAGCTCTCAGAGAGGCTGATTCCATTAACAGCTAAAAAAAATATCAAAGTATTAACAGAGCCATGTTGCGCATGGATGGTGTCCCTATTTGTACTTTTGGTGTGCATTGCCAAGGCCACATTTTGAGCTCTTTGTTACGGCTTAGGATTTAATAATAGTAATAAAATTGCTTGGGCTATTAAATAGTGTACTGAGTACTATCTATGCTTTCAGTCAAGTTCTTTAACAAATTTAAAAATGAATAAAGTACAAAAAACTATAAAACACAAAAAAACCATCATCATCACCAAGTTCTCTAAACCTATAATTCACTAATATTCTTGGTCTTCGAATTAACTTCTCTTCTGTTGAGTCTTATCTCTTGCAAAGTTTACCAGACCTACTTGCTCTTTGTGAGACTAATTTAAGTTCAGCTGTCTCATCTTATGATTTTAGTTTTGATGATTATCTTCTTTTAACTCAGAAAGCTTTCACTTCACTCTATTGCTTTTCTCTTTGTTCTATATTGCTCTCTTTCATCTCTTCAAGACTGCACTCTTTTTGATGTTATTTCTGATCAAATTGACCAAGCTTTATCCATTAGACAACATTGTTGTTGTTGATGACTTTAATGCTCATCACATTGAGTGGCTTGGCTCTAGTGCCAGTTACTCTGCAGGCGTTAAAGCCCACAACTTTTACCTTTCTCAATCCTTAACTCAAATAGTTAAGGATTGAGAAAGGTAAAAGTTATGTCAAATTTGTTATTTAATAGCCCAAGCAATTTTATTGAGTCAAAATAACTTTCGAATTTGCTTTCCTGACAACCCAAATCATTTACCTTCTCTACTTGACTTATGTCTTGTTTCTGATCCTAGTCAGTGCTCAGTTTCTTCACATTCATTCTTAGGTGCTTCTGATCACAGTTTTATTTCTAAAACTATTATCTCATTCTTTTTCATCATCTGAATCCCTCTATCGTACCTCTTGCATCTACCTTAAAGCTGACTAGGACTTTTTCCGTGATTTTCTTTGTGATGGCCTTTGGGTAGAAATCTTTCAAGTTTCTGCTAACAAATGTACTTCTTACATAAACCCCTCAGTTGATATCTAGATAGTTGATGTTTACACTCAGACCCCTCAGTTGATATCTAGATAGTAAGTGTTCACACTCAAACCTCTCAGTTGATATCTAGATAGTACGTGTTTACACTCAAACCCTCAGTTGAAATATAGATTGTAAGTGTTTACACACATATATATATATATATATATATATATATATATATATATATATATATATATATATATATATATATATATATATATATATATACAACTCTCAGAATTAGGATCGGCATTCGACAATGCCGACCTAACTGCCAAACTGAATGTGTTTGAGGTCGGCAAAAAATTGCCAACCACGTTTCTATGGTAAGACCTTTGTATCAAATACCTTTTGATGCCAAACTCAAAAAGATTAAGGTTGGCAAATTATTGTCGAGCTCATTTTTCCTAAGTCAGAGAGTTATATATATATATATATATATATATATATATATATATATATATATATATATATATATATATATATATATATATATATATATATATATATATATATATATAAACCCCCAATAGGGTGGTTTATATATATATATATAATATATATATATATATATATATATAAACCCCCAATAGGGTGGTTTATATATATATATATATATATATATATATATATATATATATATATATATATATATATATATATATATATATATATATATATATATATATATATATATATATATATATATATATATATAAACCCCCAATAGGGTGGTTTATATATATATATATATATATATATATATATATATATATATATATATATATATATATATATATATATATATATATATATATATATATATATATATAAACCCCCAATAGGGTGGTTTATATATATATATATATATATATATATATATATATATATATATATATATATATATATATATATATATATATATATATATATATATATATATATATATATAAACCACCCTATTGGGGGTTTATTTATTTTTACCTTTACTGAAAGGCAAAGTTGACTTCAGCTTTAACTTTGGTGCAGAAGTTGAAATAGAAATTCGGCTTTCAGTTAAATTCAAAAGCTATAAAATTTTTTTCAATTTATAAAGAAGAATTATTAAATATATTATGTTTTATGAATATCAACCTGTTTCTATTGGTTACAACCCTCTTTCAACTCTTTAACTCCAAAGAGTTAAGAGAGTCAAAGAGTTGAAAAAGGGTTGTAACCAATGTAAGAAGCAGCTTCCTTGATTTAAGTAGCCCACTCAGCCATGGGAAAATGAATAAAAATGGTAAAAAATGAAATAATAAAATCATTTTGGAAATGAATTTATCTTACAGAGTCAATATTCAAAAAGACTTTTTTAGGCACAATGTCTTTAAAAAACGAGTGAATATTTAACCTAATTTTCATAATGATCTTTTTCCTTTTTAAAATTTGACAATCAAAATTTTTAAATAAAGGTTGTAAATGCTTTTTATTCTGTTCAAAAACATTAAGAGTCCTAAAGAAACCATAAATTAAATTTTCATTATTACTGAATTTTTAGATATTTTGATGCAAATTGTTTTTTGTAAGCGTATATTTAAAAAAAAAATTAAAATTTAGTTGGCTTCACTTGTTCTATGTCATGTTTTAAATTATGGTATAAAAATGCTTAATTTAACCAGACCAGAAAAAGTTCAAAAACTTGAATAATGTTTTCTCTTTTTAAATGATAGGTTGCTTGCTAAAACTAAACCTTCAGTTAATGTAGCATGTAGCAACAGGCTATTATATAGTCAATATAGCAGTACTCTCTTATAGCAGCAAACAAGATAATTGGTATATCAATATTTCCTTGTAGCAGCAGGCTTTAAGATAGTTGATGTAGCAACACCACGCTTGTGTAATCATGTAGCAACTTGTACAGGAAAAAAGTAACACTCCTTGCATCTTTTACCTTTTTCCTCAGTCAATGTAGCAACACTCCTCATACTCCTTTTAAAAACATTATAAAACAATATTAATAAAAAATGCCATTGTAGTTTTTTTTAGAAAAGGATAAATCTTAATTTACTTAATGTACCAGTTTTTTTAAATTGTTTTATTTTTTAAACAACATTAAAATGTCAATTACTTATTGATAAATGTCTTTTAAATGTTAAAAAAAAGCATTGAAATAGACTTTTTTTTTTTTTACCATTAAAGTCTTTTTCAAGTACTATGTAAAGATATATATATATATATATATATATATATATATATATATATATATATATATATATATATAAAATAAAATGTGCGTGTTCCATAGCAGTAAATTTTAAAGCAGTCAATTTTTTTTTCATAATTTAAACAGATAAGTATTGAAGTAGATACATAAAAGTTTATTAAAAATATATTTTTATAATGAAGTTTATTAAAAATGTTTTAGTGGTTTAGAAAGTCATTGTATTTTCTGAACTATTAAAACTATTAAAAATAATATTTTCACTGAATTTAATTGCATAATATGATTTATTTTACTCTGGAAATAGAGCTGGCAGCTTCAATTTATTAATGGTCTAAAATTTTTTTTTTTTTTTAAGTAAAATCTCTAAATAGGATAGAAACAAATTATTTGCATAAACTTCGAGTAGGTGGAATTTTAGTTGCAATGCTATCATTTTGTAATATAAAAATAAGATACTCTACCATTAATATTATTGGTATTGCTTTTAAACAACAACTTCTAAAGATTGTTAATAAACATGTTTTTAAATATAAAATAAATGTTTATATTTTAAGGCAGTTTTGATAAATGATGCTATTGAAACTACTGGTTGTTTGAATAATGGTAGGGTGTTGTTTTCAGACTCCTAGAGTTGCACATCTAAATAAGACCATTTGCTTTTGATCTGGCCTTCTGAAATTGACTGAAATTACCTTGTACATTATAAATAGGAAAAACACATAGCATTAAATTTGAAGATATGCAAATAATTTCTCAACCCTTCAGTTGATATATAATGCGCAATAGCCACATATGGTTTAACTGAACTTACTAATGACCTAATATTGGCTTGGCTACTTTTGCTACAAGCAAATAAACTGATTTTCTGTAAATTAATTGCTCACCATTATCTTTCGTTGCAAAGATATAAGCTGATTTCAGTAAAAAACCTCTTTAATAATTGCACAGTAACGTAAGCAATGTAACATAAGTTATAGTGTCAGAGTAACATGTTTATTTTCCTGATGGAATTTTTATTTTTATTTTGTAATGAATATTGAATTCACAACATAATGTTAAAATTTTCAATGCAATTTACAATATTCAATTTGCAGAAATGTGATCTAAAAGTTTAAAAAATTTTTATTTGGCAAACAATTTCTGGCTGTGGCAAAAAATCAAAGCCATTTTTTCATTTAGACAATACAAAACTCAAAAACAGTAAATGCGGAACTCTAGAAAAAGGATTCCCACAATTTTATAATGGTTCTGCAAGGTTATGGCCTTATTTAGCTAGTTGATGCTATGATAAAGCAACAATAAATTTGTACCAAGAAAATGGTTTCGAAATCATACTTAAAAATTTATTTTAATTTTCAACTATTTTCACTTCCAACAAGGCTGCAAGCAACCACTATTAAAGTTGGTTACTATTATACAAGAAGAAAAAAGATGAAGTTTATAAAGCAAAATAACGATTAACAGATGACTTGAAAGATTGCAAATTATATGAATCTTTATGTTGCAAATTGTTTTTTAAACAAGGTGCTAAAAGGTATATTAAACATAGTTGGACCTGCTCTTGCAGCCAACCTTCAACAATTGTCACATCATTGTAATGTTGTTTCTCTTTCTCTTTTTTATAAATACTATAATGGGTGCTGCTCTAAAGAGCTAGCATCTTTTCTGCTATCTACTTAAATTCATTCTCAGGTTACTTGTCATTCAATAAAGTTTCATCCTTTTTTCTGTGACTGTTCCTAAGTGCTTCAAAAATTCTTATTTATCTAGTTTTTTTTTCTCAAACATCATCAACCTTTGGAATTTGCTTCCTTCATCTTGTTTTCCTGATTCATATAATTTGGAATCTTTTAAGTTGTATGTTATTTGTTATCTTGCTTTATAAACTTCATCTTTTTTTCCCAGTAACTTCCAACTCTAATAGTGGTTGCTTGCAGCCATTATTAGAGTTGAGTTATTAGAAAGTGAAGATAATAAATATATATATTTACAACCCTCGAAATTAGGAAAAATGAGGTTTGCAATAGTTCCCTGACCTCAATTATTTAGAGGTTGGCAAAAAAAGTTTGATACAAATGTCTTACCATAAAACATAGAATCAAGGTCGGCATTTTTTTGCCAATCTAAAACACTTTTAAGTTGGCAGTTAGGTTGGCATTGCTAAATGCTGACCCTAATTACGAGAGTTTATAATTCCACAAAAAAAATGTTAAACTTTTTAAGATGAGTTGAGTTTAAGGTTTCACAAAACTATTTAATTAAAGATGTTTTTTAGAGATGTATGAAATCAGCCCTCATGATGTTGAAATAGGGATGTTCGGAGGTTTAAAAGGTCGTGGTCAAAGAAAACAGGATGCAGCAATTGAACGTGATCTTTATCTCACTTTAGAAGAAGTATATCATGGTTGTATAAAAAAGATGAAAATAACAAGAAGGGTATTTTTTATTATTCATTATTTCAAATTGTACGTATAACGGGTATAACGGGTATAACAGGTAACGGTTAACTGTTTTTTAGTTGTTTACGCATTCTGAATGGAATAAATTATTTTTTCAAGATGGTCAAATAAGTCCTGAGTATTTCAAAAAATGATACTAATTACTGAAAACAGTTTTTTTAATAGGGCTAAAAGTTATGATTATATTTGCAAAAACGACTTTAGTAGAAAAATTAACGCAACCATTGTTTATCAGAATTTAATGTGACATTATTGTTAAACATACTCATTTATCATCTCGTAAGAGGCGTGCAATTGCACGCCTTATATGATCACGCATAAAGTTCTTTGTTTTAACAACTTGACCACGGCTCGTAGCAAGTTTTGATAGTTAACGCGTTTAAAAATGCCCTAAAAAAAACAAAGCAAATTAAAATTAAAATAAACAATCCATAAACTGAAAAGAGAATAAAATCCTTAAATAATATATAATACAAAAATTAGCCTAAAAAAATAAAATATTAAATGAATAATAAAATAAATAAAGGAAAAACCAGAAAAAAAAATCAAAGCATTAATTAATGTAAACTTAATTGTAAGTGAAAGTAAAAAAAAAATTATCACAGCTCTAATCTTTATTATTCCTTCCCTGAATAATTAGGCTTATACAAGGGCGAATCCATTGTGAAGGAAAGGGTCCCTCCTCCCCTCAGATTTTTTTTTTTTTTTTTAGAAATTGATGTTTAAAAATGTAAGTAACTTAGGTTGTTTAAAAGTGCCATGAAATTTGATAAAGTTTTGTGGTGCAAGTTTAAAATTTTTTAAAAATATTAAAAGGATACAGGGTGCGACAAATCAAAAAATTTGCGCGCATTTCTTAAAAGACAGACAGAAAAACAAACATCACATTTCTTTAATTTTGCTTATGCAAACATCGCCATTTGATTAGGATTTTTAAAACGAACATATTACTTCAGCAATTTTTTTCAAAATAATTTTGCAGTCATGAGTTTTTTATTTATTATAAAAAACACATTTAATATGAAAAACAATTAATTTCAGACTTAAATTAATGCCAAAATGTATTTTTTTCAATTGCGTCACTTTTAAGTAAAATTACTAAATACGGTATAGAAAAAAATATTTATGTTTTAGCATGGTTTTTGGCGCTCACAAAAGCATACATAATTTTAGTTAAAATGAATGCTTTTGCAAAAACTTCAAAAGAAACCATGCTCAAACATTTCGATTGCTATCTTTTATTGAGAAAAGCGGTCGTAATGTTTAACGATGGTTTCTTTTATGTTTTTAGCAATTACATTAAAAGTTTAAAGCAAATGTATTCATTATAAATAAAATTTAACAATAAATAAATTTTTTTTAAACTTTCTTATTTTCCATAAAGTGAAATGTTTGTTTACATATTAAAACTTTTGCACTTTTAAAAGTTTTTTTATTGTGCATTTATCATTAATTTCCACGCACTTTGCAAATGTGTAAAAAAAAGGTTTTAGAAAAATAAAAATTGAATAAATTTACCGAGCATCTTTGATATATTTTATAACTTATTAACTAGAATAAAAATTATTTGAATTTTATTTGACAAAAATCTCTTAAATTAGACGTTCGTCAATAAATAAAGATATGCAAGTCAACGTTCATTAAAAAAAAGGTTATGTCTCGCCCTGGGATAAAAAATAGTTGCCAGATGTGATTGTTTCAAGATTATTGTAATTCCTTTTTTTTTAGTAAATAATTTCTTAATTAGAAATTATATTTCCATGATAAAATGGTTTGTAATTATTTTTTGATAGCTTCTGTACTCATTTTGCCTTAAACCTTAAAGACAATCATTGAAAAATATTTTTTTCAATGATTGTCTTTAATTAAGTTGAATTAAAGTACTCAGGAAATTTTGTGGGAGTTTAATTGTAATTATGGAATCAATTAATTTAAAAATTACTTTATTTTTTAGCGCATTTTTTAAACACACTAATTATCAAAACTTGCAAAGAGCCGTGGTCAAGTTGTAAAAACAAAGAACTATATGCGTGGTCATTTAAAGCGTGCGATCGCACGCCTCTTACAAGAAGGCCTGGGTATTGAAAATAATGACTTCAATTTTTAGAAAAAAATGTTTTTTCATGGATAATTTTCCCAAATAATGTCTGATTATAAATGTCAAGTTACATTCATTGAAAATAAATATGTGCTTTTATGAAAAAATCAAATCCATAGACTTATCTATAGCCAAGCCCCAAGGTGCTTTAAATTGAAATTTACATCTTTTCTAAATAAAATTACGCTTGACAATTGTTATAGTTGCACTACTTTTACCAGATTATAATAGTGGTTAAAATAATTTTTCCATAAAAACCAAATATGTCATACTTTTTGATGAAAAAACTTACATATATTGTAATTAAAAAAACTTTTTTTTTCAAAGAAAATGCGTACCATGCCTTAGTTGAGGTTACAAATAACTTTTAATTGCTGATCTTTTTTAAAGTTTTTATTTTATGCAAAGGCTTTAAATAAAATCAAAAATTAATTATTATGATTGGTTAAAATAAATGCATTGTGTGTAAATTAAATGTTATATTAAATTTTTTTTTAGTAATAGGTATGTATTTTTTATGATAAATTTAAAAATTTGAAACTATTTTAAAAAAAATTTCAAATGTTTAAGTTTATCATAAAAAGTCTTTCTAAAAATCTTTTAAAGATTATTTTTTTAAGTTACTTTAAGTTATGAATAAGTTAAATTAATTCTTTCCATGGTTTAATTGCTTTTTTTTTTGTTTCTACTTTTACAAAGAATTAATTAAATTTTTTTTTAAAACTTGATTTACTAATTAAAGCATAAAATGATTAAAAATTACTATTTTAAAAAGACTAAGTTTTTTAAACAATGATTTTTTTACCAACTGTTTGAAATAATTGTTTATACAACTTAAAGATATTACATATTTTTTCTTTTCAATAATTTAGTTTCACTTTTCAATAATTTAAATAAAATTTGTTCATTTATCAAACAATCAATATGATTAATTTGTAAAAGCGTTTTAGGGGTCTTCCATAAAGTACGTACGCCAAAAATTCTAAAATTTGACACCCTCCCTCCCCCCTGTTGCCATGCGTACTTCCCCCTCAAAAAGTAAGTACGTTTTTCATATACCCTCTCCCCCCATTGAAAAAAAAAAAAGTGGAGGAGACGCCCTAGATACTTTAAAAGTATCTAAGGTACCTCCTCCACCTTTTTTATTTCAATAAATTTTTGTATTAAAAAACAATAAAAAATAGGCGGGGGTGAAAAATGTATAAGGTATTTATACGACTCCAAAGCCCTTTGTTAGCGACAAAGGTACCCAATTTAAAAAACATCATCAAATATATACAAATATAAATTTAAACAAAATTAAATCTTGTAATAGAGATCGCTTGGCTGAGTAGGTAATGTTATGGGCAGTGACGGGCAGAGAATCAAGTACAATTTCCAGTAAAGTCCTATTTTACTTTTTTTATTTAATGAGAGGCATCAAATAAAAATAAACTATATTTAAGGCAGACGTTTTTTTCAGGCACCCCTCTTTAGTAAGTCCGTAAAAAGCGAGTCACGCAAGAAGAGTAATATTGAAAACAAAGCTTAAAACCCAGTGCCCAGTGTAGGCTACCCATGCCCCGTAATTAGAGGGGTGGGGTGTTGTGGGGGAGCAGCAAAACCTAGCGGTAAAATTTGGAAGATTTTGAGACCCTAATGATACAGTTTTTTTTTGAGGGGAGGGGGTCTCCGACCTTTTAGCCATTGCACTGCTAAAACCTGTTTTTTGTTGACTCAAAAAAAAGGCAACTTATTTTTTGCACATGCATGCTCATATGCCACCCCTTATATACTGGCCCTGAGTATACTCAGGGCTAGTAAATAAGGGGTGGCATGGGCTGCAGGATTTTTTGATGTTCCAGATAGGACACTTTCACACATAGTGCAAACTCCAAACTTAAGTATGTCTATGCTTATGCCAAATGAGGAGACCTTGTAAAAAATTGGGATGGCGGAGACCTGTTAACAAATAGCCCTAAAACGCTTGCCTCCCGCTCAAACGTGAGGGCACTTATGTAGTAAAATTTTAACTTAATGATCTAAACCTAAGTTCAAATTTATCGACAGAGTTTAAATTTCGTTGAAAAATATTGTAAATTACACAAAATTATGTTGATGCAAATGTACAGCCCCTCATTTATTAGGAAAATTTTACTACATTAGTGCACTCACGTTTGGGGAGGGTAGGGGATGCAAGCATTTGATGGTTTTTTTGTTCCCAGACTACCGCCAAAACAACTTTTTGCAAGGCCTCTTCAAATGGCATTGGTATAAACATACTTAAGATTGGAGTTTGTACAATAGGTGGAAGTGGTTTATCTGGAACATCAAAAAATCCTGTGGGCGCCCATGCATGTGTGTGAATAGAGAGAAACTATACCTTTTACTCCCAATACAATACATCTTTTTATGTTGAAAAACTAAGATCTTTAGTGAGAATTTTAATTTTTCTATTGACTAGCTGGTTAATTGTGTAAAATTAGAAAATCGAAGTACGCACTTTTAAATTGAACCCTCTCCCCTATGAGCATACGTACTTTATGGAGGACCCCTTACATAAATTTAATAAAATGTTTCAAAAGATGAGTTTTAAGTAATTTATTTCAAACGCAATTTAAAACGTATTAAAAAGTAGTTTTAACTTCAAGTTTTCTGAGTTTTATTTTAAAGCTTTTAATTTATTTTTAATTTACTTTACTTTTAATTATATTATATATATATATATATATATATATATATATATATATATATATATATATTTTACTTTGTAAATTGGACAATCTGTGGTTTTAAACAGACAATGTCTGATGTCTGACCGTTAAATTGAGCCCTGTAGAAAAATTGAGATAGATAGATACACATTTTTAAAATTTCTAGAATTTTTCCTGCAAATTAAAACCATTGATTTTTTGACAGGTAATGAATGAGGATGGTCATTCATCAAGTATTCGTGAAAAAATCTTAACCATAAATGTAAAACCCGGTTGGAGAGCAGGGACTAAAATAATATTTTCAAAAGAAGGTGATCAAGGTCCAAACAATATTCCAGGTAAATAATAAGTTAAAATTTTTATACAGGATGAATTATTTAATGCAAAAAGTACTGCTATCAATGTCTTGTTTAGATATCAAAAAATACTAGCAAAATACTAATTTATTTGCAATTTATAAATTTGTTGCTATAAAGAGGTGCACTAAATTTGTTTTATTTTTTATAGTTTTAATTTTATTATTTCAATATATGTGTTTTAGTAAATAGAAACCTGTGTGTATTAGTAAATTAACCTCTAGATAATATTAATAAACAAAACATTAATTTATAACATAGCTGGTGATGTATGAGTTATAATGAAAAGAAAGAAAATATTAATTCCAAAAGCTTTAAGAAATTGATTTCAGTTTATGAAATATTTTTTTAACATAAAAATAAAGAAAAAGAAAAATACAGCAATCAAACATTGCTGCAGTTGAAAAAGTATAAAAATATACTTCCCTATTTTAAATAGTAAAAAAAAAAAAAAGAAGTACTTTGAGTTGAACTAAAGTGGAGAATGGGGTAAAATCAATAAATTGTGTTTTACTTTATTATGGTAAGTACATAATACATAATAGTAAACAGTACATAATAAGCTTTTTGAATGTGTTTTCCGGCTCAGTATAGTTTTTGAATTCTGTTTTGCATTATCATGTACCTACAAAGATTTTTATAAATTGTATTTTATATTTTTTAGTGTTACTTTACAATATGTGCAACAACAATGATATTTGGGCACAAACAAAACACCTAACTTTAAAGCCATTAAACAATTATATCATTGACATGCAACACAAACACAACCTTCTTTTAGAGTCTGCCTCAGGAAGCTTATCAGTTGCACAGAGTAGTTCTTAAAATTTTCAGCCAATTTTAAAGAATATCTACTTAAGGTTAACAGCTGTAGATAAAATGCCATTTTTAACTTTAGTAAATAGTGAAGAAATTTAGGAGAAATGGGGAATGGAAAGCTCAAGGTTTTAAAATGTCATTAATAAGACAAAAAATTAAAAGTATGCTTAAGTGTAATGGGCGAGCGTTCCAGTGACACACAATTCAATTTGTAAAAACCTGCGATTGCATTACAGCAATCGCAGGTTTTTACAAATTGAATTGTGTGTACATGGAAGCATATAATAAGCTCCATATGACACTTATTATATACGGCACCCAACTATGGAATGATTTTTTTAGCCTAATACGTAAGATTGGCTGTTAAGGCTGTTGTTTTACTTTTTAATTTTATGTTGTCTAAGACCATGATGCAAAGGACCTCTTTTGATATTGAGAACTGCTAGTTTTGTTTGAGATCTGTCATTTGCACATTAGATATTGTTGTGTTAATCTTTTGGTTCTGCAGCTTATGTGCATTACCTTGCATTTTGCCTTCGTCTATTTCATCTTGTAAGATTGACAAGTCTTCTTCAGATTTGATGATGCCTATGATTTTTCTATCACCCATAAAAGAATAACCAATCCTTGCAGAACTTCATTTGAGACAAAGTTCCAGTTTGATATATGCCCATTCATGACTACCTGTTGTTGGCGATTTGATAGCCACGCTTTGATTCATGTCAATAATGCACCACATATATTGAAAGCTCTCAGTTTGTGTAGCAAGCAATTATGAGGTGTATTATTATTTTAAAAAATGGGTATATTAAGTGTATCAAAATGGTACAAACAAAGTGGTGCAAACAAAGTTGTACAAATATGGACTTACTTTAGACATTTTATCACAAAAAAATCTCAATGTTTAAATGCAACAAAGTATTTAGAATATTTATTTTTCTATACAATCATCAGATGAAAAATAAGTATATAATCAAAATACATTAAAAAAAAAAAAAAAATTCAAATATAAATAGTAGTAGCAGAATGATAATAAATAATGATATACAATAATGATAAAAAATGATAAACAGTTAAAATAATAATAATTAAAGTGGAAATGACTATAAATGATAGTGTCACTCAAATAATAATGATTAAGGAGGAAATGAAAAATGATAGCATCATTCAAACAATAATAATTAAGGATGACAAATGATAGCGTCACTCAAATAATAATAATTATCACATAATAATAATCTGATCCAAGCAATGACACCTGAAAAAAATATAACAATTAAGTTTAATAAGCCAATAAAAATAATAGTAATTATAATAATTGATCGATCGATTAAATAAAAACCTGATAAAAAGAGTAATACCAAACACTTATTTATAATAAAATAAAAACAAAATAAATCACTCTTGAACCACGCAACATTACAATTAACAGGTAAAACAAGTAATATTATGAGAGCAAAAGTGATAACATATTTGAAAGTTGTAAACACTAAAACTGAAATGAAGCCATGAGAACAAAAGTGGTGTAACCCACAAATTTACAAAATGTTTTTTTTTTTTTTGTTCAACGTACCTCTATAAAAAACTTTAATAAATGTCTCAATAGATTGTTAAAACTGAAAAGAAAAGAAAATATGAATTCAAAAACAAGTGAGAGAATTCAATTAAAAAACTATGGAATTTAATTTTTACTATTTTCTCCATTGTTTTAATATGTTGCTTACACCACTTTTGTTCTCATTGCCTCAAATGTTCTTATTTTTTATTTTTAGACCATGTTGTTATGGATATAACTTTTATTTAACTAGATTTTATACTAAATATTTATATATTATATATTAATATATTGCGCTTAATAAACTAATATATATAGTTTTAAGCTTTTGTTTTCTTAAGTTTAACGTTTGAAAACAATGTTTAAATGAATATATTTGTGTACCAATCATTATTAATGTCCAGAGAGAATTGTACCCATCATTAATAATGTCTAATAGGAATTATACTAATCATTATCAATATCCAAAGGTAATTAGTGCGTGTTGCAAAAACAAAAAACACCAGGTTCACCAACTTCAACACCAGATTCTTAAACTTTAAATTAGATTTAAATTTTTTTTAAAATTATGGTGAAAAGTGTGGTTAATAATGGTTAATGTTTTCTGATTCTACTTAATGCGTATTTCGTTATTTTTGCAAATTGTTTTCAAGCAATTAACAGGTTATGCATAAGTCTTCGAACTTTTTTTGAAACTGATTTAAATAAGGAGAGTAATTTTTCAACCTTCAACTTATTGTTTATTTTGAAGATCAAACATTAATGTATTTAAATCACTTTTAATTTTTATCTAGACTTCTATACAAAAAAAATGACAGGTTTGATCGAGAAGCCCTCGCAAGACGAATTGTAATGTTCTTTGAAAATCCTTTTAAGTGATAAAAAGAAATTAACATATAAACATTTTAAAAATGAAGGAATACCAAAGTCAACTATATTTAGTATTCTTGCAAGGTATGAGAAGTATGGTGTGTATAATGATTCGGTTAGATCAGGTTGTCCTCCAAAAATGGATAGGAAAAAAGTCAAACGATTGACTAAAATGCTAAATAGTTCAACTGGTATTAGTCAAAAGTATTTAGCTTTATATTTTAAGGTGAACCAAAGCACAATTTCAAGAACTATTAATTTCAAAACAGATATTAAATACTACAAAAAACAAAAAGCACCTTTGTATGAAAAAGATCAACAACAGAGAGCAGCAACATCATCGAGAAGATTAGTTAATAAAGTATTCCATGAAAAAGATATAATCATGGATGACGAAAAATATTTTAACCTATCAAACTCAAATATACCTGGAAATGATATATATTATACAAATAATAAATTGTTAGCCCCTGATAATGTAAAATATAAGTTGAAAAAAAAAATTCCAAGAAAAGTTATTGGTTTGGATTTGCATTTCTTCAAATGGATTATGTGAACCTTATATACATAGATCAAAGAATTCAATAACATTCAATATATATGTGAAAGAATGTATGAAGAAAAGACTTATACCATTTGTTAGAGAATATCATAAAGATAATAATTTTGTTTTGGCCAGATCTTGCAACTGCTCATTATGCTAATAAAACAGAAAATTGGTTTATTGATAATTCCATAAAATTTGTACAAAAAAGCACTAATCCACCAAATGTTCCACAGGCTAGACCAATTGAAACATTTTGGGCTATTTTAAGTCAGATGGTGGTATACAGTGATGGTTGGAGAGCACGTAGCATATATCAACTAGTTCGAAGAATAAAGAGCAAATTCAATGAAATAAAAGAAAATGATCCAGATCTGTTATAAAGACTAATGATGAGTGTTAAAACAAAACTTAGAAAAATCGCTGATAGAGGCGTCTATTGAATATGTTAAATATATTAATAAATACTAGAATGAATGTTCTTTATTACCATATAGTTTCATTTTTTTATCTAACTAACAATATTTTTTTACAACTCTATAAACAAAGTTCAAAGACTTATGCATGACCTGTTATAACAATATATGTTTGTAACTTAAATAACAATATATGTTTGTAACTTAAATAACAATATATGTTTGTAACTTAAACAACAATATATGTTTGTAACTTAAATAACAATATATGTTTGTAACTTAAATAACAATATATGTTTGTAACTTAAATAACAATATATGTTTGTAACTTAAATAACAATATATGTTTGTAACTTAAACAACAATATATGTTTGTAACTTAAACATCTAAACAATGTATGTATTAGGTCTAGAAGTTAATTTCAACACTTTTTTCTCTTTTTAAACTACGTGAAACTAAAAATAATACTTTAATTTAAAATAATTTCCTTTATTAATAACAACATTTCTCCAAAGTTTGGGCATTTTTTGGATTCCAACATAATAAAATTTTCTGGTTTGGCTGTCATACATTCATAAAGCCATTTTTTGACGTCTGAGCTGTTGACTGGAAAAGGTGATAATCAGACAGGGCGATGTTCAGAGAGTACAATGGGTTCAGTAAGACTTCTCATTTCAACTCTTTTAGCGTGTCTTTTATGCGGCCTTGCATTATCATTAACCAGTATGAGTTTTTTTGATCCGCCCATTCTGGTCTCTTTACTGCAAGTTCATGACACAACTGTGCTAATTGATGTTGATAGCAGTTCGCAGTGACTGTTTTGCCAGGTTGAAGAAGCTTATAGTACAGTATGCCACAATGATCCCAACATATGCACAATAAGACCTTCTGGTGGATGTGTGGTTTTTCGGTTGACCTTGTTGTTTTTAACCAAGACTAACCCACAATTTTTTTTGCTTCGGATTGTCATAGTACACCCATTTTTCATTGCCAGTTATGATGCGGTGCAAAAACCACTTTTTTTGGAATCTGTCCAGCAAGATGTTTGTCTTTATTACGTTGATGTAAGCAGCATCGCTGTAAGCTTGGGAATGCATTTAATGCGCATCAGTTGTTTTCTTCCTGATATGGAAAATAAAAAGAAGGGCTTCCCGCAAATGATATTTTTCTGGCGCACAAGTTGAATTCTTCTTATCTAAAAGTAACAAATATATATAATGTTATATATAGGGAAAGTCATATATTGATAGAATGCTGATAATATAGATAACATTATAACTAATATTCATTACATAAAAATAATTTTATTTTGACAAAACAGAACAACAACAAAAAATACAGAAATTAACTTCTAGATCTAATATCTATAAATAGTATGTAACTTGTAAATAGTATGGAAACAATGTATGTATTTGTTAATAGCAGTTTTCCAAATAAGAAATAAGAATAATTCTAACCTTCTGAAATCAAACCGTAAAAGTCAAAAAAAGAAAAATACCTCTATGTGAAACTATACTCTCTCTGTTTACAAACTTATCATATGTTTTGTTTTGCATCAGCTAATTCATTTGTGTTTATAATGCCGTCAAAACAAGATGTACTACATGAATGCATTGTAAAGTTCTATTAAATACATGAAAATCTCTGAAAAAAGTTTACCGTGAATCATTTTAAAACAAAAAAAGTTTCAGTTTCAACTACATACCGGATTTTAGTGGAAGACCAGCTAAAATAATGAACAAGAAGGGAGTTTTTTTGCTTCACAGTGCTTTCCACAACAATAATTTTACAAATCAACGAGATGCTGCAAAAAAGTTTAAGTGTATGCAGCTTTATATATTTATAAATTCACCAGACTTGCTTGCATTTAGTGAAACAAATTTAAATTCTGCAATTCCTTTTTCAGATGTCAGTGTTGATGGGTACTATCCTTTGATTCGTAAAGACTCAAATAGTCACATGCTAGGTTTAGGGGTATACATACGCATTAATTCCCCTATTTGTCGTGAAATCAGGTTCGAATCCCTTGACCATTCTTTTATGTGCTTTCGCCTAGCACCTCTTCACTCTCATCACCTATCTTTTTGTTCTTTATCGTTCTCCTTCTTCCCATGATTGCACTCTCTTAGATGTTATCTCTGATAAAATTGACCATGCCCTCTCTCTTTACTTCTCTGCCAATATTGTTGGTGATTTTAATGCTCATCACACTGAATGGCTTGGCTCTAACACCACTGATCCTGCTGGAACTAAAGCCTTTAACTTCTGCGTTTCTCAATCTCTTACTCAGATAGTTAACTTTGTGACTCGTTTTCCTGATAACCCTAATCATTTACCTTCACTCCTTGACTTATGTCTTGTCTCTGACCCTAGCTTATGTTCAGTTTCTCCCTTTTCTCCCTTAGGTGGTTCTGACCATGCAATGATCTCTATAAATCTTTCTTCTCGTACTTCTTTTTTGGGCTCACCTTATCATCGCACCACCTACCACTACCCTAAAGCTGACTGGGATTCCTTTTGTGATTTTCTTCGTGATGGTCCTTGGGCTGATGTTTTTTCTCTCTCAGCTGACAAATGCGCCTCCTACATAACCTCCTGGATTCAGGCTGGAATGGAAGCTTTTATTCCTTCGCGTCGGTTTCAAGTCAAGCCTCATTCTACTCCATGGTTTTCTCCTCCTTGTGCGGCTGCTATATCCAATCGTAATCATTTTTTTCATCTTTTTCAAAAGAACAACTCTCTTGAGAACAAACGGCTATTTATTATTGCAAGAAATCGATGTAAAAAGGTGCTTTCTGATGCAAAACTCATCTTATCACAGAAGTTAGGCTCTAAAGACTTTTGGAAAATCTTCAACAGCATTATTAACAAGGGTAGATCTAACATTCCATCTCTCATTCATGGGACTGATCTTATTACCTCTCCCAAGGATAAGGCAGAACTATTTGCAAAGAACTTTTCTTCTAATTCCACTCATGAATCTTATGGACATTCTCTTCCTTCCATTCCAGTCAAACAGGTTGACCCATTGTTAGACATCCAAATCACTCCGGCTTCTGTTGCTAAAGTCATATCTCAATTAAACTTGTCTACAGCTTGTGGTCCAGACAACATTCCTGTCACAGTTTTGCAGAATTGTTCTCCAGAACTTTTTTCAATTCTCTCTAAACTATTTAACAAGTGTTTGACTGAGTCTTGTTTTCCTGCTTGTTGGAAAATGGCATCTGTGGTTCCAATATTCAAAAACTCTGGAGAAAATTCTGACCCCTCCAATTATCGTCCGATCAGTCTTCTTTCTGTTATTAGCAAGGTCTTTGAGTCTTTAATCAACAAATTCCTCACATCTCATCTTGAGTCAAATAAACTACTGTCAGACAATCAATACGGTTTTCGATCATCTCGCTGTACGGCCGACTTGCTAACTGCTGTAACTGAAAGATTTTATCGTGCATTAGATGGAGGCAGTGAGGCTAGGGCTATTGCTCTCAACATATCTAAAGCTTTCGACAAAGTTTGGCATGCTGGTCTTCTCCATAAGCTTGCTTCATATGGTGTTTCTGGGAAAGTTTTTGAGATTATCAAATTATTTCTTTCTAACCAGTTTATTAAAGTCATTCTTGAAGGCCAACACTCTTCTTTATTTCCAGTAACTTCTGGGGTTCCCCAAGGTTCCATCCTGGGCCCTGTTTTGTTTCTTATCTACATAAACGATCTTCCTGACAACCTTTCATCTAAAGTAGCTCTTCTTGCTGATGACTCAACTTTATACTCCTGTCTTGACAAAAAGTCTTCTCTTTTCGATCGCCTAGAACAAGTAGCTGATCTTGAATCCGATCTCACTTCAGTAATAGATTGGGGTTCACAGTGGCATGTGAATTTTAACTCTAAAAAAACCCTCCTCTTTACGTCTTCTTGGATTATCGCTTACTACTGACCTTTCATGGAAACCATATATACAATCGATTGCTAAATTAGCTTCTGCTAAGGTTGCTTCTTTTTATTGTGCTCGCCATTTCCTTACTTCTGATTCCATTCTCTATCTCTACAAATCTCTTATTCGTCCCTGTATGGAATACTGTTGTCATATTTGGGCTGGTTTTTCTAACAATTCACTTTCTCTTCTTGACAAGGTCCAAAAATGCATTGTAAATGTTGTTGGACCTGGACTATCTGCTAAGCTTGAACCTCTTTCCCATCGTCGTAAAGTTGCATCTCTTTCTCTTTTCTACAAATACTATCATGGTCACTGCTCAAAGGAGTTATCATCTCTAGTTCCATCAACTAAAATTCATTCTCGTTTTACTCGTCATTCAGCTAAGTCTCATTCGTTTACTGTATCTGTCCCTGCATGCTCTAAAAACTTTTATTCATCTAGTTTTTTTCCCTGCACTTCAATCCTTTGGAACTCTCTCCCATCTTCATGTTTTCCTGACTAATACAACCTTCAACTTTTCAAGTCTTCTGTCAACCGTTTCCTTGCAGTGATGAGCTCGATAAAGAGAAGCAACTTTAGCAGATGCTAATTTTGCAATGGATTTGATATAAGGTTTCCAAGAAAGATCAGAAGTAAGAGTTAATCCTAGAAGATGAAGGGTAGGAGACTCATCAAGTACTTTACAGTTCATAAATATAGGAAGGTCTAAATTATTGCGATAACGATTGGCCGAAAAAAATTGAGTTTTATCTGAATTAAAGTTCACCAGCCACTGCGAGCCCCATGCTGTAGCAGAAGTGAGATCCTTTTCGAGCTCAGATGCCCCCTGCAAGCAATCAGAGGGAGTTTGCTTCTTATCGTGACAAGAATAAATAGTAGTATCATCAGCGAACAATGCCACCTTAGATGTGAGAATACCTGGAAGATTGTTAATGTAAATTAAAAAGAGTATAGGGCCAAGGATTGAACCTTGGGGAACCCCTGAGGTTACAGAATAAGAAGAAGAGTGCTGTCCATCAAGGACAACTTTTATACTACGATTGGAAAGGAAGGATTCAATAATCTTAAAGATGTTTCCAGATACACGATAAGAAGAAAGCTTATGGAGGAGACCAGCATGCCAAACTTTATCAAACACTTTAGAAATGTCAAGAGCAATGGCCTTAACCTCTCCACCTTTATCTAATGCGCGATAAAACCTATCAGTTATTACTGATAGCAAATCAGCCGTAGAACGAGAAAGTCGAAATCCATATTGATGATCAGAAAGTAGGTTATGAGATTCGAGATGAGAGATTAAGTGTTTGTTAATTAAAGATTCAAAAACCTTGCTTATGATAGGAAGAAGACTAATGGGACGGTAGTTAGATGAATCAGATCGCTCTCCAGAATTTTTAAAAATAGGGATAACAGATGCTGCTTTCCAGCAGGCTGGAGAACAAGACTCTGATAAGCACTTGTTGAATTATTTTGAAAAGATAGACGACAGCTCAGGAGAACACTTCTGCAAGACTATAACAGGTATGTTGTCCGGGCCGCAAGCTGTAGAAGAGTCTAAGCGGGAAATCACTTTAGATACAAAAGCTGGAGTGATATGAATGTCGAGCAATGGATCAACCTGTTTGACCGGTATATCAGGTAAAACGCAACTAGTAGCATCAAGAGATGATATTGATGAAAAGTTCTTGGCAAACAATTCAGCTTTGTCTTTAGGTGAGGTGACAAAGTCTGAATCGTACAAAAGAGGTGGAATTACAGACTTGCCCTTATTATTGATACTATTAAAGATTCTCTAGAAGTCACGAGAGCCTAATTTTTGTGATGAAATATGAGAGTTCATGATCTGAGAATAGTGGGCTTTGGCGTTAGACAAAACCTTTTTACAATGGTTCCTAACAGTAATAAACAGGCGTCTTTTTTCTGGAGAATTGTTTTGCTGATAGATATGGATGTCATGGTTTTGATTGGAAATTGCAGCAGCACAATGTGAGGAAAACCATGGAGAAGAGTGAGGCTTGACCTGGAATCGTCAAGAGGGAATAAAAGATTCCATGCCAGCCTGAATCCACGAAGTTATGTAAGAAGCACATTTGTCAACAAGGAGTTGAAAGATTTCTACCCAGGGGCCATCATGAAGAAAATCACGGAAAGAGTCCCAGTCAGCTTTAAGGTAGTTGTAAGATATACGATGATAGGGGGATTCTAATGGTAAAGAAGAATAAGATAATAGTTTTAAAGAGACCAAACCATGATCAGACGCACCTAAGGGTGAGTGTGAAGAAACTGAACACTGACTAGGATCAGAAACAAGACATAAGTCGAGTAGAGAAGGTAAATGATTTGGGTTGTCTGGAAAGCGAGTTGGAAAGTTGACTATTTGAGTTAGGGATTGAGAAAGACAAAAGTTGTGAGCCTTAATGCCTGCAGAGTCACTGACACTAGAGCCAAGCCATTCAGTATGATGAACATTAAAGTCACCGACATCAACAATATTGGCTGATGGATAAAGAATGAGGGCTTGGTCAATATAATCAGAAATAACATCAAGAAGAGTGCAGTCTTGGGATGAGGGAGAGTGATATAGAACAAAGAGAAAGGTGATAGAGTGAAGTGGTGCTAAACAAAAGCACATAAAAGAGTAGCCTGTGGATTCAAACCTAGTTTCCCAACAAATGGGTGAATTCTTACGAATGTAAATGCCCAGGCCAAGCATGTGACTATTGGAGTCTTTACAAATTAAAGGAAGATAACCATCAACACTAAGATCACAAGATGAGACAGCTGAACTCAAATTAGTCTCACAAAGAGCAAGCAGGTCTGGTGAACTTTGCAAGAGATAAGACTCAACAGAAGAAAAGTTACTTTGAAGACCACAAATATTGGTGAATGATAGGTTTAGCGAACTTGGTGATGACTGTGGTTTTTTGTGTTTTATAGTTTTTGTTACTTTATTCATTTTTAAATTTGTTAAAGAACTTGACTCGAAACATTGATAGTACTCAGTACACTGTTCTATAGCTCAAGCAATTGCCTCATTTCCACTAATAAACCCTAAGCCGTAACAAAGGGCTCCAATGTGGCCTTGGCAATGCACACCAAAAGTACAAACAGGGACACCATCCATGCGCAACATGGCACTGTTAGTACTCTTATATTTTTCAGCTGTTGATGGAATCAGCCTCTCTGAGAGCTACCACAGAGTTGGGGAAACCTGACTACGAGCCGGCCTCAGAACCATAAAACTGAGTTTTAGAGCTGTACCCTCATTTGGAGATAATAGAATGAGTTGCCTAGTCATAAAAACAGAGACACAAGTAAAACCCATGAATCGAGTCAAGAAGATCCAGCGTTCAACATCCTAAACTGGAAACAATGTATTAAAAATACATCTGCGCCAGCCTAATAGATGACGAAGGGGAGCGAGGCTGGTCAACAGATAGAATCTGTTTACCCCTTAAGTCTTTTCCTTGGAGGCCTTCTACAAGACAGCAGCCGGATGCATGTAACATCTGCCCAAGATGAGTATTTTTATCAAGACACCATCTCTAGCCTTTACTCAACCAAGAGCCCCAAGGCAGGGGGTGTTTTATGTAGGAGTTTGCATCTCCTAGCCTTTGCCTAAAAAGGCATATCCTACAAGACAGCAGGACATGAAGCAGAATTTACTGGGTTACATGTTACCAGTAGCAGGATAAACCTGACCTGACATATCTTTTGGATGACGAAAGTTACTTTCCCCTCTCCAAAATGCAAGTTCCAGGAAATGATTGATTTTATGCAGATAAAAACAACACCTACAAAAGTAAAATACAAATATAAATACAAGTTTGAGCAGAAAGTTAAGCTGTACATTGCCATATCTCAGAGGGGAATTTCCAAGCCGATATTTAAGCCAAGTGATTTGGCTATTAATCAAGAAGCATACCAAAATCAATGTTTGAAAAAAATGCTCCATTTCTTCTAAAATATCATTCAGATGGCAATTAATTGATTTGGCCAGATAAAGCATCATTGCATTATGCCAAAAAAAAACACAAGTCTTCTTGGAAAGCCAAAACATCCCATATGTACCAATAAACTGCAATCCGACAACCTCTCATCAGTGTCGCCCAATTGAAGATTTCTTTGGATATTTAAGTTTGTTAGTATACAAAAACAACTGGAGAGCTAAGAATTGCAAACAATAGATTACCTGAATCAAAAGATGTATTCGTCAAATTGATATAAATGTTGTACAATGCTTCTGTTCCAACATCATTACAAATCTACATCAAACTGCTGATGGTGGATCATATTTGAATGTTCATTAATTTTTTCTCAAAGATAATTGATGTACCTTCAATAAAATTAAATATAATTTTCATTTTCTAAGCATTCGTTTTTATTATAGCCTGATATGAAAATTCTCATTTTTTAGTTATCACCCGTTAATATATTTAATGTGTGATTAAGTGGATACAATTTATAAAAAATTACTTTTACCAATTGTTATATAATTAGATGAGAGACCAGAATACTTATTTTTCTTATAAAAAATAGTAGGAGCTAATATTATTTTTATAAGTTGGAATAAGTTGTTATTTTTTATTTTTTCAGTTGGAAGAGATTAACATTTCATGACAATAATGAAACTATATAATTGTCATATATAATAGAAATTACTTTGGCATGGAAGAATTGTTGACTAAATGTGATAATGTTTTGAAGCAACATGTGATAATGTTTTGAAGCAACATGTGATCATGTTTGAATTATTGGATATTTGTTAAGAGTTGATATTATGTCTCAAAAGGTTTTACTTAACATTATTAAAGAAGCAAAAAAAAAAAAAGTTCTTGAAAATTATTTTAGATTCTCTTTCTTATATTTCTTATGCGAATCAACTGTCTGTGATGTTTTTTATTATGTAAATAGCCTTTTTTTTTAATATCTTCACTTTCAACAAGGCTGCAAGCAACCACTATTAGAGTTGGAAGTTACTGGAAGTGAAAAGATGTTTGTAAAGCAAGATTATTATATAATGTATAAATAGGGTTAAACATAAAAATGAAACTTAAACTTTGATAAGATATGTTAAGAAACAATATTGTATAGAAACAAAAATGAGCAAAGTAACTTCAAACATAACCAGATAAAAAAAAAAAATTATATATACATTTACATATCCATTCAGTCATCTGGTCCATTTATTTTCTCTTTTTTTTGTTAGTTTTACTTTTGGTTATTTTTTTTGTTGTTGTTATTTTTACATTTTTATTATTACTGTTCTGATATTTTATGACTGTTTTTTTTTAATTTATTTTAGTTAACCATCTTTATTATTTCCATCTTTTTTATTTCAAAATTAAGTTATGTTTTGTCATTTAATATTAAATGTTTATTTAATTACAGTATATAATAAAATAACTTTTTTTCTTTTCTTTTATAATTGTTTTTATTAAGGTGTTACTACATTGGCTAGTTTTTAATTTTGAGTGTTATCCAACCTAATTTTCTAAGTTATAATTAACTTTGTAATTTTTAATTTTATGGTTAAATAAATTGATAACATATTTTTGCTTGATTTTATTTTCAGTCATAATATAAAGTGATTTTTAAGTTAAAAAATAGATGAATTTTAATGACCTAAAAAATCAACTATCAATAGCATTATAAAGTATTAGGCACATTAAATGATTACAACCATGTCATGTGTCAAAATAATACACATGCCTAGATTATCGTATTATGCATGCATAATGTTAATTTATTTATAACATTAAAAAGTTTACTTGAAAATGGTATAGCATTAAAAAATATTAAAAATTGTGTAGTGTTAAGAGCGACTTTCTGTAAAAATCAGCCAAAAACACTAAATTTTTGGAGTGACCTCTTTCAAAATCGCTAATTTTTTAATATGTTGTTGCTATTCATACTAGATTACAATTCCAAAAAACTTTTTTAAAATGTTAATTAGTTGTATAGATATTAGATGTCAAAGTTTGACTAAACTTTTAGAAATATTGACCAAATTGTGTCAAAGGCATTTTTGAACTAAAAAAAAAAGCAAAGCAAATACTTTACAACAAGTATTCCACTTGATTATTATTTATTGGCTAGTTCAGACCAAAAATTAATAAAATTGGTAAAGGAAATTTTTTTCTTTGTCTAAATGTCATGCTTTAAAATACGCGAAAAATGATTTTTTTTTCATTTTTTGATCTTTGTTTTTATTCAAAGCCACGATTACCCTATAATTTTTTTTTTGTTATTATAAATCTTTATCTAGTTAAGTACCTACAAGTATAAAAATATCTATGGGAAAGTAATGGCTTAGCTGCAAAATCAAACTCAAAAACAAAGTTTTAATCTTTTTACACATTGATTGTGACATGATAATGGTTAAAGACCTGGGTTTATAAAAATTGTATAAAGACAGACGTAAACATATTTCTATTAATTATCAGATAGAAGAATAATAGCTGTGAGGTATAGGCATATTTGAGAGTTTAAAAAAACATGTTGTTTTACAATAAGTTTCTTCTTATGCAACTCAACTTTTTTTTTAAGCTTATTTGTTCATTAGTTTATTAGCTTCTTCAAAATCATTTGTTGCTAAGAAGTAATCACCGTGGTGATTAATTGGAGTTGGAGTACTTATTTTACATAAGATATCATCATCTAAATATACCATGCTATCTTTTTGATTAGGCCATTGATAACAGTTTTTTTCAAAAGAAACAATTTTCATGCAGTCAAATAAAGCACCAACTTCAGTTATCTGGAAATATTTAAACACAAAATTTATAGATAAATGAAACTTATCATTTCTAAAATAAATAATCATTTAAGTTTTAATATTGTTGTTGATGAGTGTTACCTTTTTACTTATTTAAGTTTTAATATTGTTGTTGATGTAATGTTACCTTTTTACTTTGTTTTATATAGAATAAGTTTTTGGTTTACTAATATATACAAATTTTTTACCTCTGCAACAACTCCTGGATGCCATTGGTTTTTGTGAACAACTGCCACCCAATCATCTTTCAACCATATAACAGAAAGTTCAGTTGCAAGTTTTTCTTCTTGATATTTCTTGGCTTCTTCATTTTTAAGTTCATTGTTATCGTCTTCTTTATTAGTCGGAGCATTGAACTTTCCAAGTTTTAACAGTTTACTCTATCTAAAGAAATTTCAAGTTTAATCTATCTAGAGAACAAAAATCTTATTTGTTGGCTTAAAACAAACTCATCAGCTGTAAGATATTTTCTTATTGCTGTGTTTACCTCTTCTGGTGAAATCTTGTTTCCTGTATTTTTTCCATTTATGAAGTATTCATAAAGAAGTTTTTTCAGCTTAATGGAAAAATGAAAAGTCTTTCTTGTTGGCAATATCCAACCTAATTGATGGATCGTTTGAGAATATATATTGTTTATTGGGACAGGCATGATCTTAGCCGATGCGGTTATAGAATTAAAATGAACTTGCAAAGTTGCTTTCATCTTTTCAGTATAAACTTTATTTACCTTATCTAAAGAAAAAGATTGTTCAGATTTTTTGTGTTCTGTCTGCATAGCTCTTCTAACTCAATAATATTTTCAAAAGATTCAATACAACCAGTCTCCTGGCAAAAATATAGTGTATTTAAATCACATTTTTTCTTCTTTTTTCCACTCTAGGTTTTTTGCTGAAAGTTTCCTTCAGTACTTGTGAATAAAACAAGCAATTCAATTGATGGTTCAACTGAAAGGTTGTTGTAAAGCACTTTAATTCCATCTGTAATTTCATATTATCGCCACAAAGTCATGTTTTCTTAGAACTCATAGGAGTGGTAGATGCTTGTATTTAGAATTTTAGGCATACTTATGCCTTTCTTACCAAAGTAGTCCTTCTGACCCTCTCTAAACTTCACAGGTAATATCTTTTGTGAATAGTCTTTCAACCAAGATGCCTTTTTTTCATCTAGTTGTTTATATGCATCATTCTTTGTCTTTTTCTGTTGTGGATCTCTTAAGAGGTGTTTCATATTCTCTGTAATACTGCCTATTAATACTTTAATGTCATATAATATATCATCACCAACATTGTTTTCATTTCCTATTTGGTTGACTTGTTCTAAAAATTCAAACAATTCATTGCATTCAAAGCATACAGAATCATTTAAAATGGTTTGCATTTTAATGTTTCCAGGATCAGAACAGGCAAATCAAGTTGAAAGTGTTACAATTTGATTTTTCAAATAGCTGCAATGAAGTTTATATTTAGTTTTTAAATACCTTTTTGATCTTTCAAGTTTCTCAACAGTTGATTTTTTATTGAACATATTTGCGAAATGTTCAAGTGTTGCAGATGCATTCATCCCAGCAGTAGTATGTCATTTAAACCAGCCATGCATTTTTTATGAGATAGTTTAATTCTATCTAGTATCTGCATTAAACTTGAGTTAGACAAAGGCTTGTACTTAATTTCTTTGCAACTTTCTCTATATAAAGTAATGGTGTGACTGTTTTTTGCTGTTAAAATGGCACTAACTACAGTTTCAACATCACCACTGTCATATATTATTTTGGAAATACCATAAGAAACATCTTGTAACAGTCCACTTATAAAGATGAAATCTAAAAAATGCTCACATTTTGGAATTGAAAGTCTACTTCTTGTATATAAATTCTTTTGGGGTAGTACAAAACCTTTTGTGAGGCTTTCCATAAATGCCAAAATTAAAAGTTGACTTGTTGCATCACTGTTTTATACAAGTTTTTCAATTTCATCTGGAATTTCTGTTTTGGCATTTTCATCATCTTCAAGCACTTTTAAACACTCTTCTGATTGACAAGGCGCAAAACATTCTGCAAATTTATTTCTGAAGGTATCTTCCATATGTTTATATTTCTCTTGCATTTTTCTTGATTTTGTAAAAACTTATCTGGTATATAATCAATATCAGTAGCTGTTGATGTAGAATCGTGTTCAGTTATTGTTTTTGTTTCTTTATTCCTTGTCTCGGAATTGTATTCTTTTCAATGACGATTACATATAATTGAACTGATTGGAATGTATGAATTATAATGGGAAGATATTTGAAGTGTCATAGATATTGGTATGGCTTGCCCTAAAAATGCTTTCTTCCTATTTTGTACTTTGTGATAAGGGTACATACATTTTTTTCATTGTTTCTATCCTATGTAGCAATGATATGCACATATTTTCTCTGTATTGTTAAAATTTCTTTTTAAACGATTTTCAATTAGAGATTTTTCATTCCAATCACCAGCTACCTCATAACTCTTTAAGACCTTAAAATAATTTCATTAGTTTACAACCTTCTTTATTTTGATTCAAAAACTAATTAATAAAAACTAATTATTAGGATTCACAAGTTACAGTTACAAATCTATTTAAACTCGAGTTTTTAAAAAAATAGTATAATATTAGTTTACCTTTAGGTTGGTAATATGCAGTTGTATATTTTTAGTGAGTTGGCTTGTTTCAAAGATTTTATCTACATTTGAAGTAGGTTGCATGTAAGGTCAACAATTATTCTGTTTAAAGCAACAACACATAACGTAAGAAATATTTTTTGAAGACATTTAATCAAAATGTCTTTAAAAAAGTAAAAAATCTTAACTAACTATAAATACGCAAAAGAGATATGATAGAGAAACATACTGAATTCAAGCGCTTATAAATAAATATAAAAGCACCAAGAAAATATCTATACTATTTATATGTTATTTTTTTTAACTATTGCAATACCCCATAAGTATTTAAAAAGAATTAAAAAAACTTTAGGCCTGGTCATTATTCATTCTAAAGTTAATAACTAATTTTTTTTCCTATTTTTTATAGTTTTTACACGTTTTTCAGCACAATAATTATATTATTTTGAAATTTGAATATATATATATATATATATATATATATATATATATATATATATATATATATATATATATATATATATATATATATATATATATATATACAGTAGCTTTCATAAATTTAGACGCATTAATTTTTTTTCATATATGTAAGAAAATACTCAAAATAAAAATAAAATAAACTACCGCTATGTTTGATATATAATTTACAAGAGGAAGTGAAACTCTATTAAAGAGTACCTTAATTTTTTTTTAGAGGATGTTTATTACTCATTCTATACCGATTAACACAAAAAAGTTAATTGATAAGCTTGATTTTATTTTGTTCATAAATTTAGACGCACAATCAAAAAAGTCTTATATCTTGTTAATTGATAGTTAATTAGTAGTTTTTTCCCCATATTTCTCATTAATAGGCCTAAAGTAATTGATTTTGTCAAAAAACCTTATATAAATATGACTTACCTGGAATTAGTTAATCATCATTTAATAAATAAACAAAAGTTAAGTTAGTTTTGCACTAAAAAGATGCGAAAAATGGGCAAAAGAAGTATCACTCAAGGTGAAAGATGGCAAATTATTGCGCACATCAAAGAAGTAACCAAAAGTAATAGAAAAATTGCCAAGTTAATTGGAGTTTCTGAGAAATGCGTTCGGACAACGGAAAAAAACTTTCTTCACACTGGTGGTGCCAGCAAGAAAAGGCCAGGTAGACCCTTGTCAACCACCAGAAAGGACGATAGTGTTCATTTTAGAGCTGTCAGAGCTAATCCAAGAATTAGTTACAAAAAATCAACCACAGAATTCAATACAACGCGAAATAAATCTATTTCTCAAAGCACAGTCCACCGAATACTTATCAAATACAAAATTGGAGTCTACACTGCTTCTAAGAAGTTACCGCTTCTGTGTCCATATGATAAACAAAGGAGACTAAAATGGTGTTGTGAAAGAAGGTTTTGGACAATAGAACAATAGGAAAACATTATGTGGAGTGATGAGAGTAACTTTGAGCTTATCAATCGCAAATCTAACATAACAGTCAAACGAATGGCTCATGAAAAGTATTACGCCAGGTACATTAGACTGACTGTACAAAGTGGAGGAGGCTCGATAGGAATCTGGTCATGCTTCAATTACAAAGGTGTTGGTATGTACCAAATATACACCGGATGAATCAACTCCAGAATATACGTAGAAGTACTGGAAAACAACTTAATTTCATCAATTGACCTGCTTATGCACAATGATAAACCATGGAAACTTCAACAAGATGGCGCTACTGCACATACTGCATACTATACAAAGGAGTGGTTCAACGATTATAGTATCATGACAATACCGTGGACTCCATACTCACCTGATTTAAACCCGATTGAAAACATTTGGGCTTGGATTGACCGTGAATTAGCAAAGGTTCAAATTTCCACACTTACTCAGCTGAAGGAATTCCTTAAGGAGACCTGGTATGGGGTTCCAGAAGCGATGCGCAAAAATTTTGTTGAGTCTATGCCTAGAAGAGTTCTTAGTTGTATTAAAGCAAAAGGGGGATACACAAAATATTGATTGGTTCATAAATTACGCCTTCCAATGTATCGTGCGTCTAAATTTATGAATATTTTTTTTTGTCTAATTTTTTTAATACCATGTAGTTGTACCTAATAATTACTTAGTATTTCATTTTTTTTGTAAAGTTTTTTTAAATTTTGTATTCTGTATGTATTTATTTAATAAATAGAAAAAAAACTAAACCAAAATCTTTTTTCGTCATTGTTTTATTGTTGAAAAACTAAAAATTTCTATTCTTAAATATAAGTGCGTCTAAATTTATGAAAACCACTGTATATATATATATATATATATATATATATATATATATATATATATATATATATATATATATATATATATATATATATATATATATATATATGTATGTATACACACACTTTATAATGTTTACAGCGGATATTATATTCTTGATCAAAGACAAACCTCATGTTTTATTTCAACGAGATGGAGATAATGTTATTTATACTGCATCCGTTACTCTTAAAGAGGTATGTTGTTAAAAAGGTATGTTTTTAGTCAATTTAAGTTTTGCAGAAAATTATTCTGGATACCAAGTTGGATATTTTTTAACTATTTAAAATAACAAGTAGCAAATCTTTTTTTTTTTCCATTTGTTTTAACAATGCCGTTATATTGTGCTGTTATAAACTGTAGAAACAAGATAATTCTATTTTGTGGAAAATAGAACTTTTTCTAAGAGTAATCTTAAAAGTTGGAGATATTCTAGCTATATGTAGAGGATTATATCAACTTTACAGTATAAACCTTTAAATTGACTTTACTAATTACTAGATAATTACTAGATAAAACTATTACCACATTTTTATTACTAGATAAAACTATTACCACATTTTTATTTCTATTTATATTTAAGGTGAGCTTATTTCTTTGCAAAACATTCTGTCTCAGCCAGGGTTCACAATAACAACTAGATGTCTACACATCCAGTCATCCAGTTTTTTAAGTTAAATATCCATGGTTTACACTGCTTTCCATAATGCTACATTCTTTTCTAACTATGACAATATAGTTAACGAGAGTTTAGATAAACTCTGCACATGCAAAGTTTATTTTTACTTATTAGATGCACACAACTAGTACAAAAACAAATGAACACTTAAATCCTAGATTTTTTAATTTGTGAGGTAAAATATGCAAATGAAGTTTTTTTTTTATCAATTTCATTGATTTTCTTTTGCTTGATATTACTACTCAAATAAAATTAATGATATTACTACTCGAATAAAAGTTCTGTGAATTTTGTTGTATATACTATATGACATATTCAATTCTTCCATGATGCAGACAAATCTTGAAGTTTAAATCTTGAAAGGAGTATTTCCTATTTAAAAATACTGTAAAAAAAAGTTTTACTTGTTTATTGAATAATTAGTAAAACATAATATATAATTAGTATTATTTGCATACATAGTATAATTTACAATTAGTTTACTTAAAAAATTATTGAACTTTTTTCACAGATGGCTAGGTAATGAATTTAACCAGCAATCTTTGAAAAAGATTTGCTGATGGATGACTTGTCCAATGAGTTTATTTATGTAGTATGTGTGTAATTATGTAGTAGGTGTCTATTATCTAACTTATTCTTATCTATCAAATAAACTTGTTTATGCCACGGATTTAAAAAAATTTTTAAATAGTTTATCTGAGATGATAAGCCTTAATTTTTTCTGGTTTTCTAATTTTTGCTGACAAAAGTTAAATAATCTTGTCACTTTTATATTGCCTTATGTGCGCATATATTTGCCTTATGTGTATATTATTTGCTTATATGCGCAATATTTGCCTTATGTGCGCATTTCTTTTTTATATAAAGAACATGCAATTTTTAAATAAATATCTAAATGATTTTAAGACCACGCAAATCTGCTATTTAATAAAAGTTTTTAAAAAGTTCTTTGTTATTCATAATTGATATAAACAATTAAAAGTACATTAGAATTATACTATTTATAACTTTTATAAGGTTTAATGGTTAAGGTACAATGGTTATTATTTGTAAAATATCTTTAAAATATTTTTATGTTTATTTTTTAATACTTCTTATGTATTGAAAATTTTACAATAATTAAGTGCAAGAAAAATTTTGAATAATTGCGAAACAAAGTTATGATCTTACAAAAACCAATTCTCTAGAAACATCTTCAAATCATGGTCGTAAAGTCATGATATATATTTATACGATGTTTATAAAAACATGATTATAAATAAATACAAACTTTTTATTTTATATAAAAGTTTAATACAGGCTCGACAAGACTAGGATTGGGGTCAAATATTTGTGTATAAATTTGTAATATGCAGTAGTAGTAGAGCACTTGCCTCATAAGTGAGAAGATTGCAGTTCAATCTCCATCACGTCCCTGATAGTACCATGCTTTACTTGTTTCTCTGTGCATCGGCCTTGTTCGTCAAGGTTCATGTTTCAGAGTTATAGAGTTGAGAGAGTGCTGTAACCCACAATTAAAGTATCCTCTTCAACTGTAGTGGCTTTCATAACCTTTAATTTTTTTCAAATACTTGTATTTGTATTTGATTGAAATGTATGTGTAGTTCCATTAACTAGATTTTTTGGAAAAAAATCAAGAAATTATATATTTTATATAAGATATATATATATATATATATATATATATATATATATATATATATATATATATATATATATATATATATATATATATATATATATATATATATATATATATATATATATATATATATATATATATATATATATATATATATATATTATAATGGGGTAAAATATTTTTTTTTTTTTTTTAAAAATACAAATATTTGTATTTGAAAAAAGCAATTTCCAAATATTTGTATTTGAATTTGTAATTAATTTGGAATCTACAATTAAAGTATTTGCATTTGATCAAATGTATTTGACCCAAACCCTGGACAACACGTTTAAAAATTTTGATGAATTAACTGGATATTTGTGGTTCATCTCTAGTAAATATATTCTTCACCAGAGCCGTTTCAAAGTTTTAAATTATTGTTTTTTGAATTTATTTGTTTAGGCGTTGATTGGTTGCATCATTGATGTACCAACACTCGACGGTCGAGTTCTTAGTATTCCAGTGAATGAAATTATCTGGTATGATTTTATTTTATTTTTTTAAACATAGTTTAAATAGATTTATATTTGGTTATAGCTTATAATTCTATAATACTTTTATACAGCATTTATATACGCAATTTTATACACATCTATTACATACTTTTATTTTGTTGTGAGAAGCAACACTATGTGAGGATAATAGTTGTATAATAAATTATATAAATATAAAAAGGTTATTTTGCTTCTTGTGAATGTTGCAAAATAGTTTCTGCTGAAATTGAAGGTATATGACTTGTATTTAGTTTTCAAACAACTGGATCAAAGGGAGTTTTCTTTTAATAAAATTTTTTGTTTGACAAAAGACAAAGCATAAACAACTAAAACACGGAATTTTTTTTTAATAAAATTTACAATTGTTTTTTGGATAAAAGCTAAAATTAACCTGTTTTACAGTATCTACTTATTTTTTCAATCTGTTATGTAAAAAAGTTTACATAACAGATTGTTGCAACTAACTCATGTTGTTAACACGAGTTACTAGCATTAGTTACTAACATGAGTTACTAACATGAGTTACTAACTTAAGTTACTAACATGAGTTACTAACATGAGTTACTAACATGAGTTACTAAAATTAGTTACTAACATGAGTCATATTACTAACATGAGTTAGTTGCAGAGCAAATGCTGATCAGCTATGCATTAACAATAAATTTCTTAAAGTTAAACAAATTTGTTAAAGTCGTTCTTTATTAGTTTAATGATGATGGATAGGTAGATATGTAAAAATGTTCTTGTATCAATGTTGCTCTAAACAACATCGAAGTTTTTAATACTTTTGGAAAAATCCATGGAAATTCTATGGAAAATCTATAAAAATATCCATGGAATTTTTATGGGTATTTGGAACACGTTTCCATGGATTTTCCATAGAAAAACCATGGAGATTCCATGGAAAAACCGTGACATTTCCGTGAAAAAAACCATGGGTATTCCACGGAACAGCAATGAGTTTTACCCATTTAAATTCTATGGTTTTTCCATGGGTTTTCTGTGGTAGAATAGCATATTTAAGTTTTTTGAAATCTAATGTTTTTTTAATCTTATAAACCGTAAAACGCAAATTTTATCTCGCTATTAATATTGAGTTCTTTTAATCTATGGGATCGCTTTCGGATCGGAATAAAATCGGGATTTTTTCGGATTGTAAATTTGGTATCGGAATAAAATTAATTAACGAAATAAAATTTTAATCTTGTTAAATCCTACAAATCTTAGAAAAATAATAGCTATAATCCACCTGAAACATTAAAATTTAACCTAAGCAAAATATTTAATGCGTGCATATCTATAAGCATACCGAAAATAAATAAAACAAAAAACTTCATTAATATCATACTAAAAGTGATATACTTTATTTATTTTTTTTTAATTTTGTTATTCACCTCCTCAAGGCTGAGAAGACCACTAAAGACGAGGAGGCTACTTAATAGTGGTTATAACCTTCTCTCAACTCTATAACTCCGAAACACGAACCTTGACGAACAAGATCGCTGCGCGGAGAAACAAGTTGAGCGCGGTACTACCAGGGACGTAGTGGGGATCGAACTCCGAACCTCTCGCTTATGAAGCGAGTGTTTTACCACTACACCACTATCGCATACTTACTCTGATAAACAATAGGTTAAGAAAACAATTTTTACAGAAAATATAACAATTTACATGTTTATTATTTTATATAAACTATTTGATATTGTTTGTATATATAAATTTGATAATAACTTCAAGCTTCAACGAATTAAAAAGAATCATTAATACAACATTCAATCCAAAAAATATTAAGGCCATTTATAAGTGCGATTGCACTAAAAACTTTAAAAGTTGGCGGCGCAACCTATTACATTGTTTACATATTCTAATAATTCTGCTACTTAATAGTAAAGAAAAAACACAATAAATTTCCCTACTAGATCTGGTCGCTAACTAAATCCCGACTAGAATGGTCGCGTCAACAAAAAGACAAAAACAACTTAACAGAACTAAAATTGAATAAAACAAGTTTTCAAACTTAATAAATATTTACCATACAATAAAATGTTTTAACTTCAAACATTTTTATGCAAACTAATGCCATTAGAAAAAAATTTAAAAAGTTAATACATTTTACTAGATTAGATAACTAATGCACTTTTTGTACATTAGTTATCTAATCTTTTCCAATAATCTGCTTATCTAAGCTTATATAATACACTAGTTATCTAATGTACATTAAACCTAAAACATTAAAAATCAAACTGATTTATTTGACATACTTGCTATACTAATGCAGGTTATGCAAAGCTATTGGCAATAGCTAGAACAAGATAAATATATGCACGACAGCATCTTTAAACGCGCATTTGTAAAACCCATGGTGCAACATGAGCTAAGAAAAAAAACCATGGTTCATTCATGGAAATTCCATTGGATTTTAATTTTCATGGAAATTCCATATATTTTCAATTTCCATGGGAAAACCATAGTTTACTAATAGAATTCCATGGGATTTCCATGGAATTCTACGGAATACTTTTAGGATTCCATGGAATGTTTCCGTAAGGGTATAATACGAAAATTGAAGTAAAATTTATTGCAAATAAACACTTTTACTTTGTAGTTCTTTAAAATCCAATTATTGATATGCGACACGTGATGCATGGTTCCTAAATATGCGTGAACTGTATAATTGCTATACAATTTAAATTCTTACGCTGTAATTGTTTTAAAAAGTAACCCAACCTAAAGTGTATTTTTATTATAGTCATATTGAAAAATAAAATTTTAATTGTGTTTTTAAATTGCATTTTTAGTCACGGTTATAAAAAAGTTGTAGAGAACGAAGGTATGCCGATATCTAAGAGCAACAATAGAGGCGATTTAGTCATTTTGTTTAATATTATTTTTCCACAGCGGTTGACGTCTGAACAAAAAGATCTTATTTCCCAAGCATTAGGATAATTTTTTGTTATCGTTGTTGCTGTTTATGTTAATTTTATCAATTGAGAAAATAACATGCAAGTTTTGATCACATTGATGTAATCTAAACATGTTTGCACCATCAATAGTTTTCTATATAATTCGTTCAGTGGTTTTGTAAAAGCTTGTTGTGTATATCAATCAATTTTATTTTTATACCTGTTAATATTTATAAAATTTATTATAAATTATTATTTACAATGCTTGTTTTAACTTCAGATTTTTGACTCAAAAGTAAAAGTGAAAAGTAGCATGACGTAAACACAAGACAATGAAAAATATAATGACGTAAACACAAGACAGTGAAAAGTAGAATGACGTAAACAAGTTTTCTTTGTGTTTAAGAGTTGAGTTAAGCCTTTTTTTTCGAACTTTTAGACATAAAACCAAATGTGTGTATGATCAAACCGATAACATAAGATGCCTATCTTTTTCTACTGTAAAATAAGGTGACTTTGGCATGGTAGGTGACTGGCCAAGTTATAAAAATAGTTTTAACTTTTAAAATCTACTTTGTTTTCAATTTAAGTTTAATCATAAAAGTTGTTCCGTTTATTTATTACTAAAATTAATTCTAGTTTGCGGAACTATTAACATAAATATTTTGTTGTTTATTAGAGTAGAGAAAGGGTTCAAAATTAACTTATTTTGGATTTTGTGTAGTTTAACCCCTTTTTCCTAATTTTTTATGCTAATTTCTAATTACTAAATACTTTTTTTTTCATTTCAAATATTTTGCCTTCTACTTTAATTTCAATAAAAGTGAATATTTTGACAAAACAATCGATTGTTTAATTTAATGAAATCATTATTACTATCAAAGAATATAATATAATTTATAAATAATTTACGTAATCATTATGTAGTATTATCTATTTTTTTGTCGAGTGATTATATGAAGTCATCTTGCCCCTTTTTCCCCTATTTTATATTTACAAATCTTTTTAACAATAAGACCCATTACCCGAAATGTTTCTAAATTACCTAAATCTTGATTTCGCTATGGTTTGAATATTGAAGTATATTACCACGAGAAATTTTTGTAATTGACGGTATTTCCGAAACCGATTGCAAAGACTGTCACGTTGAGGCTTAAGTTTAATGTTATTTGTAATTGTTTTATTAATTGTAAAAACTTGATTAAAAACGTAATATACCAGTTATTCATCCATTATTGTATCTTTTTCCAAGCTCATTATACTTTCTTATTTTAAGTTGAAGAAATATAGCTAAATTTTTCTAAACTATATTTGCAAAAATGATTATCCAGGCTTTTTGATGCGTATATACAAACTACTTCTACGACTACTGAGCAGTCAATCTTTTTTAATGAAAATTTCCAAAAGATAATTTATCGTTGACTCCTTTAAAGACAAGTACAAAAACAACCTTGAGTAAAGGCAACTTCTTATGATAAAGTTCGTCAACTACTGAGAGATTTCTTATTAATTTTGATTTATTTGTTTACTAGCTTTTGATTTACTAGTTTGTCTTGTTGTAATATTTTTTCATTTTAATCGTTATCGATATATTATAAGCATTTACTAGCGAAGTAAATTATAAGTAAATTTTTACATTTACAATTTACAATTTTATTTTTTGTTTAAACGCAACTTTTATTCTTTTTAATTCGAAGTTATCTAATCAAAATTTAAATTGCATAAATTTTAACGTAAAGTTGCGTAACTTTGCTCTCGAAAAGCACGTTTCACAGATTTCTAGTTCATAAGTTTTTTTAAAAATAGAAGTAGAAAGTCAACCACAAAAAAATAGCAAACTGAATTTTTTTTTTGATTTTTTTCTAAAAAAAATTAATTAAGAATAACTTATTAGAATAAAAGATCAAATAAAAAATACAGAATTTTGACCCCCCTCCCTCCCTCTAACTAGAGGTTATAAAAGTTTATATGCCGAAAAGTTATTAGTTGATTGCAACTGCTGTTGGTATTTGAGTGAGTTGTAATGTTAAAGTAAGTTTATATAGGATGAGTATTGTATAATAGTTCACAAATTGATACTTCTAATTAAACATAACATCAAGTAAAAGTTATAGGGCTTTGATCCAATTGAAAACTTGTGCTTTATTGTAATAATACAGGAGCCAACCACATTTTTTCTTACACAATTTTTATCAGAAGGTTTGAAACCTTAGATATAACAATAAAGTTGAACTCACTAAGAAATGGTTTGTCAGCTGGTCTACATTAGGGGCGTTTGGTGCCCAGGAATCCAAAACTGTTGCTCAAAAGAATCATTGTTTTACTCCATAAGTATCATGGCCAAAAACTTTGCAAATTCTGACTTCAGACCCCCTCGAAGATTAACCTTAAAAACTCTTCCCAAAGTGTGAAAAATAAATCTTATATATAACATATTTCATATCTCAATTTAACATGGTATTTAGGTGCGGATCTAGGATTTATTTCTCCTTCGGCGAATTTTTTTGTGTAAATTTTGATTTTTTATGCAAAAAGATTGAAGGCATAATATGCCTTCAATCTTATCTCATAATCAATCTCAAAATAAATCCTAGATCCGCACCTAAATACCATGTTTTTCTGTCATATTATGACAATTAGCAAACTAATTTTCCTTACACATTTTTATTCCTGGATTACAGTAGTGATTAAGACTTTTTGGGGCCCAGGTTTGTTTTAAAGCAGGAGGCCTCTTTCCATGATTAATCAAAAGTTTTATTTTCAGAGTTTCTTTTTAAAAAATTTTTTTCTATGAACCGGGGCCTCCAAAACTGTGGAGCTTACGGCTATAGCACTAGCGACATAATTCCATATGGAAAAGTGCAAACGTTTTGTAAAGTTTAAAAAGTTTTTAGAAAAATATACCTGCTGAGCACAATCCACATTTTTAGAATAATAACAGATTTAGATAGTGCCATCTTTAAAATGTTAATAAAAGAAAATTTTTACTTACCACTGCTAACTATACCATTAAATATTGGATGTTGGAACAAAACATCGCATTACAGTTCTATTGAGATAAGAACCCGTAAAACATCAACTAACAAATACTTTTCACCGATAGCTAATAATACTAAAACTTAGAAGCAGTTACCAGGTTAGATCTAAAATAAATTCAGATAACACAAACTAACCGTTTACAAACAAACCTGACAATCCTTAATATTCTTTTTTTAAATAGATAAATACAACTTGCAGGTAACACATTACAAATAACTGAGCCAATAAAAAACATAACTTTGCGACAAATGCGAGTCGCTAGTTGGATAGGACTTCCTCCCTCCTTTCTCTTTCTTTTTGTCAATAAATCTTTTAGGCAATAAGTTCCATTATCAAAACTATATTTAAAAAAAGATTTAAACAATTTCTATAAATAAATAACTTTTTTTTTAATTTAAATTATATCTTTGTATTGTTTATAAAATTAAAACTAGGATTTTATTTATCTGATTAATTTTGTTTTGTTGTTTTAATCACCTTTTTTAACAGTTGGGGGCACTAAGCCCCTGCTAATTAAAAAATTATTTTTTATTAACTAATTGATAATCAGCAGATTATTAATTAGAATTTAACACTTTTCTTAGAAACGCTTTCAAAATATCAAATAGAAATTCATTATTAAAGTGAATTTTAGAACTATTTATAAACAGTTATTTATATTTGGAACTATTTATAAACTATTATTAAATGACAGTAATAGTCTATAAAATGACAGTTGGATGAATGTCTCTCAGACATTCATCCAACTGTCATTTTACTTTGCTAAAATTTCTACCTTCATTTGCTTTACAAATATTAATATTTAACTCATGGATTTCATACACAGATAGTTAAAAAGTTAAAAAAAAGTATTTACTTAGTCAACATGTACTTGTATTTGGATGGAAAATACAAGATTTCAGTGCAGAAATAATTTTTAAATAAGTCAAAAAAAAACAAGTACTGATGATTTCAAACAAGTTTGAAGGAAACTGAAAACTGGATGGAAAAACTACTCATCTATAAATGCTAAACATCAACGTCATTGGTTAGAAACCCAAGAATGGTTATAAAAAGTTTTCTTATTGGTTAGTTAGTCTCTATCATGTAGAGCTTAATACCCCTCTCTCTCTCTTAATACAATAACATTGGAAATTTTATTATATGAACTGAGGAAATGGGGCTTAATGCAACATAGAGTTTAAAACTCTCTATTACCCTACAAAAAGGGAAAAACAATTGTTGTTTACATTTTGCAAATTCACAAAATTGCAGATAAAGCAACAAATTATTTTCATTTAAGATAATCTGTTGCTTTATCTGCATGATAGCATAAAGTAAATAATGCAGTATAAAAGATTATTATCTTCTTAATGGGTACAAGTTTATCCAATTTCGAGCTTTTGAGGTATGCACACCTCAAATTATTTAAGTGGAGATTTCTGTTCAGAACCTTATATGGTTCTGAACAGAAATTTTGCTTAAGATGAATGCAGGTTTTTTTTATACAAAGAACACAAAAAAATACTTTTTTTTTTAATGTTGATTTTAGGGTGCCCCAAGAAGTCCTTACGGTTTTATCACAGAGCACCGCGGAAGAGCATTTAATACGAAGTTCACGCCTCCTTCCCAACCGATGTCGCAAAACTTCCCCAGAGGTGGGGTTTGAACCAGGGATCTTACGTTTCTGAGGCAAGTGCGCTACTACTGCGCCACGGCTGCTGTAACTTACTTCTTAAAACAACTTACTCGATAAACAACTTCTTGTAATTTCATTTAATGAATCTACATAGTTTTGCTCTAATAAGAGAAAAACGAATTGCTTTAGCTAAAACCATTCGTACGTTATAACAAATGTTAGACATCATAAACAAGGCACTTAAAGAACTAGTCAATGCTAAATGCAAAATCTTTATTCAATTTATTGGCTTGTTTATCAATTTTTTTCAAGTTGCACGATTAATTTCCAGACTTTTTAAATCTAGATCCAAATCAGATTAGGCAGATTGATCACCTAGTTCCATACTTCTGAAGACATTATTTAACTTTCGTTTGTTAGAGTCATTTAAATCCACACCTAGTACCAAGATTCGATCAAGCATGACATTTTATCTGATCGTAAAGTAATATTGACGAAGCATCTGAAAGAACTTCATAATTTGAACATGGTTAATGCTGTCCGACTTGTGCCAAAATTGACAGATTGTCATTTAGATTCAGGATCACTATTAGCTATGCGAGTAAAATTGGCTACACATAGTTTTATTAGTCAACTTTGTTACTGCTTTGACTGAATATACTTCTGCAAAACTTTTGCCAGGAAATGTTTTGTCAACAGCTTTTTTTATTAAAAATATGGACGCTTTATTTAACATCTTGAACTCTTGGAAACTAAAAGCAGATAAACCAATACACTCTATATTAACTCTAAATATTTTTATACAAGGTAGTTTTATGCAAAAGCTTGAAGATTTAAAATTAAGGGTTGGCATTTTTCTGGTGCTCGCAGCCAAAATAATATATCCAGACATTGGGGTTTGAATCTCTCATTTTTAATATACTTTTTTTTTTGCAAACGATTTGCTTTATGAGGATTTTTTTTATGTTTGCACAGCTCAATTTAATTAGGACTGTTTAGAAATTTTTTTTACATGAATACGAAGCAAAGGAGGTTCAAATGACAGACCAACAGCAATGCAATTTAAATCAGCATATAAAAATGTTTTAGTACTCTTTTCAATAAAACAATCTGACAGTAATTTTTTCCCTGTTTCAGATTTACCTGCTGCAGTTACCGTTGACTCAGCTATCAAAATAGAATTTGAGAATCAATTGATGAACAATTGATTTTTTTGAACAGCCAACTGCATTATATAAATACAACCATATGCATTACAAAATGTTTCAACTGATTCAGTTTCACAGTCAATTAAACGATATTGCTCATCTGTGTTTAATATGAGAGTATTTTTATGTTTTAAGAAAATTCAGGTTATTCGATTTTATAAGTTTAATATTTTTGGATATTACTTTGTTGTACAGAAAAGGACCATGATATGAAATAATGATGCAAGAGAGATTTATTTTTTAAATGGGAATTTAACGTTTCCTTTTTCTCTTGTGTCATATCTAATTTTGCTATTATGAAAGAAACTTTTTGAGAAATGCAGCGGAAGAAGTCCAAGTTTGTATTTTAGCATAAACATTAAACTTTGAAATATGGTAATCTGATAGACATTTAATGCTTTTAAGTGTTTTAAAAGTGGCTCGGTATGTGAGAATTTATCTTTATTAAAAACTATTCATTCAGTATGCTTTTAATTTCAATAAAGTGTGAGTAGTTTTAATTTATGAGTTCTTGCCCATGCAATATTAGCGTATATATAATAGCTTTAAATGAAAGAGAAATAAAGAAGCTTTAAATTTTTTTGAGATGCAAATGAATAGCTTTGTATAGTATACCGATGTCATTTGATACCTTGTTATTTAACATATTCATGTGTGCTTTCCATAAAATGTTCTCATCAATAAATATACCGAGAGTTTTTTTGCTTGGGTTCTCTCGATTTCATTATTTTCTATTTTTAGTAAAGGTAATTTGAGTGGTATATTTATAAGCAACTGTAGCGCAGTGGTTACCGCGCTTGCCTCAGAAACTAGAGATCCGTGGTTCAATACCACCTCTGGAAATGTTTTATAACATCGGTAAGGAAAGAAGACGTGAACTTTCTTTAAAATGCTCATCCACAGTGCTCTGTGGTAAGACCGTATAGATTTCTTGGGGCACTTGAAAAAAAAAATTAGTTAAAAAAAAAAGTTAAAAAAAAAATTTACAGTGTCGAACGCTTTAAATAAAACAACAACAAAGTACAAATTTTTTATTTTCAAAAGAGTCATTAATGTTATTTACAAGATCTAAAATTGCCTGTTCAGTTTAGTATTGCTTTTGGAAACAGAATTGTTGTTTAAATAAGATTTTGCTATTTGTTAGATATTTATACAACTTATTATAAATTTCTTGCTCTAAAAGTTTTGAAAAGACAGGAAGAATTGAGATGGATCTGTATTTGGTTTAGTGTAAATGAATTCCCGGTTCTTAATATTGGTCAAAATAGTTATTTGAACATTGAATTTTTGAAGTCATGTTAGGGCCAATACTTGCAAAAAAATTATTGAAATTATAAAAATTATTTTCAGCTATACCAATCTTATCGTTATATTATGTTTCGTTAACAATAATTTTCTCTGGCAGGATATTTATTTTTGTATAGATTTTTCAATTATTTCTTTCAATATGCTCCAAGTTTTTTTAATATTGCCATTATTTCTTGAAATTGTTTTGAGTTTTATTGAATTCTTATTGATTTTTATTGAATTCTTCTAACTTTTCAAATAAATTTTTGTATTTCTTGATTCAAGATAAGTTTGTTTTGTTTCTATTTTTAAAATACTTTAGCATCTTCGAGGCTGACAGTGAAATCTTTTCTTATTGAAATGTCTCTCCTTATTTTATTGAAATGTCTTTTCTTATTTTAAATGCTTGATCATTTTGGACAAATGTTGCAATCCCTCCTCCCTTTTGTTTATTTTGGATGTAACAATCCCTCCTCCCTTTTCTTTATTTTTTGTTCAAAAAATATAAGTATATAATTAGGAATTTGAAAATTTGAATTTGTTTGAGACGACTCATCAGAACAGCATGTTTCTGTTAAGCAGATCATACTAAATAATTAATTGCAATTTTAGTTTGTCAAGAATTTTATTTATACTTCTAATATGTATTGCAGTAAAATTATTTTTTAAAGTTTCAAGCTCAGTTTTAAACGTTTTTGTTTCAAAATATTTCGAATCAAAATTAATTCATTAAAAATTTGTGCGTCTGCGTCTTACAATTTGTTAAGTAAAACATTATTATCAGTTTCAAAGATATTAAAATGTTTTCGATAATTGAGTTCTATTTTATTCGTGTTGATAACTATCACTAGACACAATTTAAAAGTTAGTAAAATAAATACCTAAAATTAAAAACGTCAACTTAAGAAGATAAATTTAAATGGTTATGTGGTAAGCAATGACATTAAAAAATGGTTAGTAATGAAACTTTGTCGTCGTTATGTCGCTGGTCCGATGTTAATTGATTCGATGACTATGTATTGTTGCTCTCCACCTTACTAAACTAATTTCTTGACACCCCTAAATGTGGTTTAGCCTGTTATTAACCCTTTTACAGTGGTCTTGCTTTATTTTCGCCAATAGGTAAATGTATTGAAAAGGTTGGTTTTCCGATCTGCCCATTGATAACTAATTAGGGGACCCTCTATCGTTGTTTTGCCTGACTCTTTATGCTCCGCCACACCCTAACTGCCCACCCCAAAGAATACATGATATATTATAAAAAATTTATAATATAAAAAACTAAAGCAAAAAATATATTCAAAAAATTGGGTTAAACCATATCCATTAAACTAAATATGACAAACAAAAATAAAGTTAAATAAAGAATTGCATTAAACCATTTTTAAAATTAGATTGGCCTGAGGTACGAATGGATGTCTAATAGTAAAAAAAAAAAAAACTTACTTTTTTTTTCTCAAACAGATGAGTTTTTCAGGTTCCTCTTTAGATTCAAAACTGACACTTTTGCTTAAAGCAGACTTAAAAAGCGATCTATTGTGAAAATTTGCGCCCGCAAGTCAAAAATGTTCAAAATGCTAAAATATTTGCTCATCCGCGTCTGCGTTTTTATTTATCTATCGACAAAGGAGGGTATATAAGGACTTTTTTCGAGTTAGTATTACTGAATAAACATTTTCTGAGGCCGAATTCCATGCTGAACACGAATCCACCAAGCATTTGATTGTACAACATCGTTTGATATCGGATCAGCCAAAAAACCTTAAAAAAATTGTCATTATATTGGCTATTTTTCAATATGGCCGCTATAATGACAATTTTTTTTAAGGCCCTTACATCTTGATCTAGATTAGACCTTGTGGTATGTCTTTTCTATGGTTTTCCGCGTCAAATAATATTTATTTCAATGTAAAATTGACGTATTAACAATGGTTTATTTTATATGGGAATGAAATCCTACAATTTACAAATCTAAGACATTCCAAAAGTTAAGAGATTGATATGTAACTCGAGTCGTAGTGATTCAAAGGCGAAATGAATAAGCCACAGTTTGTTCTTATATATTCATTACAAACCGAATTATTGAGTATTTATTCAGTAGTTAAAACAATTTTCAGTAATCGATCAATGTTATTGACAAGATCATTTACAGGTTTGAGAACGTTTTTAAAGAAATTCTCAATTCGTCAATAGCGGATTTTTGCAATTTTTTGTTTTTTGTTTTTTTGTATCTATCTAGGTGCTCCCAGAGGTTTTTAAGGTCTTATCATAGAGCACCGCGGGAGAACATTTAACAGGAAGTTCATGCCTTCTTCCGTACCAATGTTGTTGTTGGGCTAGAGCTGGCATCGAACCTCAGACCTATGGTTTCTGAGCCAAAACTCTAACCACTGCGTCCAATTTCACACGTTTTCTCTGTCTGATATCAAGAGCTACAGTGAGACGCAAATAACATATTTCGCTGAGGAGCTGACAGATAATGAGTCTAATATTTCAATATCAGATTGTGTCATAGGTCCTCCATGCACTTTACAATCTTCCTGCACTTTGAAAGTGTTTGAATTTTTTTGCTTTTTCAGTTCTTCCTTATTCACAATAGATAGTCTTCGGGCAGCCTGAACTGTTGCAATAAATTCTTTTTCTAGTTTTCTCACCTCGTCAGATGTCCACGTCCATTTCCATTTCTTTCTCTTGTCCCCGCATGTGAGCACGGTAAAGGATAATTCTCTGAGTAGAATATTTGTCATCACTATATTTTTTCTGGATAACGTAGCGACGGTTGTGAATCCACCACATATCAGTTGTCAAATTTTTCGAAATCTGATTCACACCCTTGGTTGGTGAGAGGTGCTAGTTTCAAATTTTTTGAAGAAGAATCTCTGAAAAACTGCATTATTAACTCTGTTTTATGAACTGTTTGGAAATAACTATATATACTATATAATATATTTATTATTACGGCCGTTTTTGGATTTATATTTTCAGTTTTTATGGTATGATAAAATTGTAAAGGTTCTGATGATAAGATCAGTAGATCTTCTTTCAGAAGCCTTGTTTTCTTTGCTCTTGTAAAATATAGTATTTATTTTACGGCAAATGTAAACAGAAAAAAGAAAAAAAAAAAAAAAAAAAATTCGCAATTCTTCCAAATCGGTTCGAAATAAATCCACAGAATCCGCTCATTTTTAGTATTTAGTTGTTGTTTGTACTCGTTGTAGAGAGAGACAGAACTAGCCCCACGGCTTGGCGACAAAGGCTTAGAAATAGTGATTTGCTCAAAAGTGTGAATGTTGGTGTTGGGAGAACATTTTTGCCCGCTGAAAAATGCAGCAACTTGTGAACATTGATTTTTTGTTCCGCATTTCTAAATACTTTGTCTACAGCATGGTCCACACCCAAAATCACATGTGCAGAACATTTGATGATTTTCTGACTGAAATCATTCAAATTCATAGTGAGAAGTTTGAATTCAAGATCAGAGTCACTGGGAGAGCTGCTGACAATATGTTCTGGTGATGCAGGGTACGTCAGTTTTAGTGCAGTTTGGTGGTAATCAAGACGTTGTGTTTTTGAAGGTCTTTTTGTTGAACTCATTTACTTCAACGTACAATTTGCTGTTGAATCTCTGATAGTCAGTGCGAAATTTCTTTGCAACATTATTGATATGTAAAGGCAAACTTTCTTCGCAATTCAATCTTCGATGAATTGAAACTCTGTCTCAGAGGCTGCTACAGCTTTAATGGCAGCCTCTTAAGATAGAGTCTTCTGCCATGGTTATGTGGTTCACAAATGAAGCATTCAATCCAGCATGTGTGCTCCAGTCTGGAGTTTAGGCCGAGCGATGATTTTTTCCTGTTTGCTGTAAACTTCATCGAATTTCACTTCTTTTATTTTCTGTGTTTTTTGATTGCATTGTAGCGTATGTTTTCGATATGAAAGCTTTTGGAGCAGTAGACATTGCTTGATACTAGTGAGTACGTGACAACTGTCGTGTGTACCGTATGTGCCGTAGATGACTTGCTTCACGGCTCACTTGGTGAGAAGATACATTTAGGTAGGGTTACCAGACGTCCAGCTTTTAAGAAGGAATACACAATAAAAAAAATTATTTTTCGCAGGTTTTATGCTGTATTCTCCTCCGTAAAAGCTGGACGTCTGGTAACCCTACATTTAGGAGAAAGCGGTGCAAAAGTGCAAAAAATGAAAAAATTAACATGTTTTTTTTAGATTACTCAAACACCTTGACAAATACGGTAATCTAAGTAAATTTTTTGATTTTTCCCAGCCCGAAAAACATCACAAAAAACATATTATTAAAATCTGTTTAGGAAAAAAAAAATAATTTGCTTTGGAAATATCCGCAATCCGACATAAGGAGTGTGAATAGCCCAAAAGTTCCTCAATAATTATGTTTAGCGCATAAAATGGCCTCAGGTTTTACTCGTTCCAAACAAATTTTTTCGTATACCCTACCTTACTATTATTGACATTAGTTTTTTAACAGACTTTATTTTGTAGGATTGTTTAGGATTATAATGTACTAGGTATTGCATCAAGCATTCAAACATTTTTAGAGGATCCAAATAAAAAATTTATATTAGAACATGTAAAGGATGTTGGATATGATGGTACCGTCATAAATACAGGATATAAAAAAAGTGTTATCAGTCAATTAAAACTATTTGTTGGCCGCCCTGTACCGTGGCTTGTATGCTTATTACACACTCATGACTCTCCACCATCTAATTCAGCAATTAGATGGGAAAACAAACAAATCTACTGGATTTAAGGGTGCTATTGGAAAAATGTTAGAAAATTGCGAGAAACTTTCAGTTGTTTTGTCTAAACCTATTCAAGTAGAATTTCCGAAAATCGACTTCATAGAGTAAAGTACTGATAAAAAATATCTTTTTGACATTTGTAATGGAATTTCAAGAGGTAACATATCAATGTCTTTGTCACTGTGAGATCCTGGAAAAATCTCACATTCACATTGGTTAATAATAGCCAACAGAATTTTACGCTTATATATTTTTACAATAGATTCATTAATAGATCTGAAAATTTTAACTAATTATGTGATTAAAGTAAACTCTGCTAGCTGGTTTGAGATAAACATGAAACCAACCTGTTTTTATGCATCCAATCATTTCTTAGGAATGATTAAAAAATCTCGTTACTTATTTGATGAATTTAAGAGTACTGTTGGTCCAGTATTACAAAGAAATTTCTGCCACCGAAAAAATATCTTGTTGACTATGCTAGTGGATGGAAAAATGCAAATTGGAGAAATAGGTTTAAGGCGAATTATCAAATGTCGAGAATCATATGATAATGAAAAAAACTATTCGACCATTTAAAGTGCCAAATCTAAATTTTAATGTTGAAGATACATAGATATGATTAGTTGAAAATATGTTAATGTTGCTGAACCTCCTTCAACAAGACACTTCTCAATTAATAATAAAAAATGATTTCCTCCATTTCTGATACAATTGATATTATAAAAATACCTTGCCACATTCAAGAAGTTGAACAATGTATAAAGGTTGTATCAAATACTTTTACATTAGTTTGTGGAAATAAAACAAGAAATGAAGTCATCCAAGCTAAGCTTATATCTCAGTGTGAATTACCAAAGTTTGAAAGTAAAAAACACTTCAAAAATTTATTAAAACGAATATAAATTCTGTCTAAATGATTTTTAAAAGACATATCTTAACAGCTTTTTTTTTTTTAATTTACTTTGTTACCCGTGTTATGTCCAGGGCTCTATATTTTTGTACTTTGGACGGGTTTCCGTAGATACATTGTCTTATTTAAATATCTTATTATGTAAGAGTTTATCTTATTTGGAATTCAAGGTTAAATAATTTTATTGTGATACCACCACTAGGTTACCATATTCGGGTTACGAATTCTTTTTATGCCTACCATATTTAAATTGGGGGTTTATATCAGAGTTTTCATTCCCCTAGATAAAGAGGGGAATGAAAACTCTGTAGTGGCAAAAGAGCCTATGGCCTAGTTATCTAATTGCTATAACAAAGTAGGGAATTTCATGAATTACAATAACATTTTCCTAACCAAAAAATAATCTCTTTCAAAAAGTAAAATAAAAAACAAAACAAAAAATTCAAAAATATGATTATATGAAAAAATTCTAGTTCTTGTGCACTAATTTTGTACTAGCTCACTATTAACTAGGGCAGAAAATGGAGATATTTATAGCTTATAGCTCCAAATTTACAGATTTTGGAGAAAACCTTATTAAAGCAAACTTGTCTATCAAAGAAGTAAAGTTTAATTACTCGCAAACTTCTCGCTTAATAGCCAGCATACCAAACCGGATAAACACTCTTGATTTATCGTCAAACGCAAATATGATTTTGTTGGCTTTAATTTTAAGAAACTGCGTTCAGTTTCTCAAAATTAAAGCCAACAAAATCATATTTTAACCACGGATACTGAAAAATAGAGTGTATCGAAAAACAAGTTTTTTTGAGTTTGAAATTGTAATAGAGCGGAAAAATTGCTATAAAAAGTAATTGTGTCAAATTTTTGTATATATACTTTAAGTCTTTAGTTGCAGCTAGAGGGCTGAGATTTTATGAAAAAACAGAAGTCGGCAATATTTTTGTCAAGAATTTTTTAATCAAATTGTCGTTTAGCTCGACGTTGTTGCTCTAACAAAATACACAAAAAATTTCAAGCTCTTCAGTGATTGCAGTGGCATCGGCAAAACTATTCTCAAAACGTTTGTCTTGATTTGTCTATTCTTAAAAAGATGAGCCAGAATTGTAAGCGCTGCTTCCACAAGTTTGATGGTAACGATAATATTCTCTTGAGGTTTCAGCAAAACTTAGATCATTTTGTTCATTTCCGTTAGCAATTCATGCAAAATCACAAGAAAAGCAATAAACGGCAAAATATCATTAGCTTTGTCCTCCAGAAACTATTAAACTATTTTTCGTGCTTTTACAAATTTCCCGAAAAAAGTTTCATGAACTTCTTTGAGTTTGAAACGCAAAACCTTTGTGCCATCGACTCTACATTCCCAATGGGTTTCGGAGAACGGGTTTACAGTAAGCTGGTAATGCTGTTTAACTATTTTTCACCGCTCATAAGACGATGAACAAAACATATAGACTTGACTACTTTAACACTGCTGAAAAAATTTTATTCACCATTAAATTATCAGTTCGTTTTATATATTCTTTCTTAAATAATAGTCAAATATTTCTTTATGACGGATTTATCAACTTTACTTGGCGATAACTAAATCCATAAAGATAACCATGAGATAACCTTAACCATATTTAGCCATAACCATAACCATTTCCATGAGATAACCATAACCATATTTAGCCAGCAGCTCAACTTGTCCAAGAAAGTTTTTAGTGTCACACTAGCATTCAAAATTGGTACGCAAAAACTTCCACTTTTCCATGTAATCCATTTCCCAAGTAACTTTGGCTTTTTTTATACTCTTTCTGATTTTAAAAAAGGTGCAACCATGCAAAAAACTTGATGATTTAAGTTGATCTTTTACAACTAAAAGTAACTTAAAGTTTATTCTTTATAAGTAGTGCCTTAAACTACGTTTTATTATTATTACATTTTATTTTATTATTTTGTTATTGTTATTGCTATTCTTCTTCTTCTTCTTCTTCTTCTTCTTCTTCTTCTTCTTCTTATTATTATTATTATTATTATTATTATTATTGTTATTATTATTAGTATACAAATAAGATATACAATATTTTCTATTACAAATAATATTTATTACCACAAAAATAAGAAATCCCATATTGTACATTTTACAAAATTGGTTTAAAACAAATCATAAAATATATCTCGTGTAATTGTAACATAAGATCTCAATTAACTAAATTGTTTAATAAAGTTTGATATTGGCATATGGAGTTTTCATTGAATTGTCACATGAATACTGTTGGTATGAGAGAAATACTATTATGAATTAGTCAATCAGTAATTAGAAATAATGAGAATTGATCAGTAACGTTAATTTTGATGATATCCGTTTTATAAAAGAGTTCTATAAAAAATTTTAGTTATTGTATCATCCAATAATATTACTTGGAGAAAACATATTGATCATGTAAGCACCAAAGTTTCCAAAAATATTGACATTTTATACAAAGCCCAAAATTATCAAAAAAAAAATACTTAACCCAATTCTATTATTCATTTAAACACAAATATAAATTGTGCAATTATCGCCTGGGGAAGTACCGAAAAAAGTAAATTACAACATCTTTCTCGCCGCCAGAAACATGTAATCTGCGTAGTTAATTATCCGGATCGTTTTTCACATTCAAAATACTTTTTTGATTACGTGAAGGTACTAGATTTTTATAAACTTATATTTAATGTCTTATGTTTTACTTTTATATGGAAAAACGATTTATCTTTATTTATCTTTAACGACCTTTCTTCTCTAAAACCTAAATAAACACAAGAAATAATAGTTTTTAAATGAATCTTTTTGCTCAATCAATTTTGTATTGCATATCGTGCACCCCATCTTTGGAATAAAATAGTATTACCAAATTTTGATTCTTCTATTATTCTTCCTGTTTTTAAAACTAAATTAAAAAATTTATTCTCTCTATGGACAACATTTTAAAGTTCTACTAAAAATGTATTGAAAAGGTATTTCTTCAGCAAAAATTTTAGTATCTTTGCATAATGTTGAATACTCAATATATATATATATATATATATATATATATATATATATATATATATATATATATATATATATATATATATATGTATTATATATATATATATATATATATATATATATATATATATATATATTTATATATATATATATATATATATATATATATATGAATATATATATATATACATATATATATATATATATATATATATATATATATATACATATATATATATATATATATATATTCATATATATATATATATATATATATATATATATATATATATATATATATATATATATATATATATATATATATATATATATATATATATATATTTATATATATTATAAATAAATATGTTTACTTTTTAAGTTTTTGATGATAAGATCCTTATTATTAGTGATCGACCAAAATTTGGTACGGTTCCGGTCACAACTCTTTTTTCACAAATTTTTTTCGGTTTCGGTGTTGTTTAAGATTTCGTTTCCGGTTGAAATATAGGTTTAAAATACGACCAAAAATGGATATCTTAAAGCTTTATTAAGCATTATGATATTGATACATGGTCATCATTTTATCACGGCTACCTGGGGATGAAGTTTCGCTTTATTTCAAAAGATTGGAACCGTATCAAATTCTGCATTTCTTCTCAATTTGATGAAAGGCCCACCGCAAAAAACATTTTCAACAAGATCGAAACAACAGCAGAGAAGTGGGAAATTTCTTCAAAAATTAAAGTTTGCTTAAAAGACAATGCAGCAAATGTAAAGGCAGCCTTTAATGAACCAAGCTGTAATTATGTGTCAACTGGATGCATTAACCACTCCCATCAACTTGTTATCAAAAAATAATTATTTTCACATCCAATTATAGACGGACTGATTGCAAAGAGTCAAAAACTTTGTTCTTACGCATCCCATTCTACTATTTTCTACACTGAACTTTACAGACAGCAAGAAATGAATACGAAACTTGGCTTAAAAAGCGATGTTGCCACAAGATGGAACTCTTCCTTTTATATGCTTGAGCAAATTTTACTCCTGAAGCCAGTCATTGCTGCCATCTTAACCAAATTTCATTCAGTGGGAATTTTTTTTTGATCTCCAACTGTAAAAGTTAGGGATCGAAAAAAAAAAAAAAAAAAGAAGTTTTAAATACTTTTACCATCTGGTTGTTTATCTCTCTTTTTACAAAGAATATATCTAAATTCCACACTTTTGAAAACCACTTTAATGATTTTTTTAAATATGCGGTTGTAGAAGATCAAGGCTTTGTTTCAGTAGCGAAGGAAAGTACTGCTTAGGTAAGACACTAAAACATAAACTTTCAGGCGTTTCTTTTCACTCAAGCAAAATTTTCTCCATGCCATTTTGATTACCCTAAAAAAAGCAACATCTAAAGGTTGTATGAGATGTGTGCTGTTGGGAGGCAAGCATAAAAATGCAATGTTTTCTTATCTGCACTTTTAAAATACAGTAACACTAAGGTAAGTAGATAGATTGTCAGCAATGAAAACCTTTTTATCTATTAACTTTTTTAGTTTTGGCCACATAAGACTTTCAAACCAGTTATTAAAAGAAAGTGAATTAAACCAACCTGATTTAGAATTTTGAAAACGACAATTTTTTAAGCCTACCTCTGTCTATGCATTCCACATTTAAGTGACCGTATACAAAACAAAATGTGGCAACAATTCACCAGCTGCAATATAACACATCATTAATGAAGTACTTGACCTAGAAAAATTTGTTAAGTTCGTTTCATCTAGGTTCTATATGTTTTCTGCAGGTAAATTTTTCACAACCTCTTTAAATTTTCAATAAATGCTCATTTACGCATAAATTCCTCATTTACTGCAGCGCTACAGCATTTGATATTTTGTGGAAAACACTCCTTCAGTTTGGGGTATCGTGTTACTTTTTACCCAATCTTTGCCAGGAACATTATTTGAAAACGTTTTTAAAATAATTAATAAGCTAAAGTAAACGTTTTTGCTTTAGCTCATTAATTTTTTTTTTCTTGGTATGTTAAAATAATTTGAAGTTACACGTTTACTAAGTGTTCCTTTTTTTATATTTAATCCAAGCATATTTGCAGTGTTTTATTTGAATAATTTTTGTAGCAACGAGCTCCTAACTTTCTTTTGTAATGCTTTACCATCCTTAAAAATAATTTTCATCTGTTAGCAACGTTTTAAACCATTAAATGTAAAAAAATAATAGTCTGAGGTTACTTTTCACTAATTTCTTAACTGGTGCAAAGTAGCCCCTTTTTGGTCAAAACTTGACAATAAAACTATTTTTAAATAACACCTTCATAAATAATAAATTAATTTAATTTTTTTGATGGGGGCAATAATATCTGATATACCATAATATATTTATGGTATTTTTAAATAGTAAAAACACTTTATAACTATCTGAGCTATTGTTAAGTAAGTTTATAACTATGTAAAGTTGCTCCTACCTAAACTTTTTTTTTTTTTTAACTTTCAAATTTAGTTTACCAAGGTTATTTCTTGTTCATAAACAAATTTTCACCCAAGTTCTATCTTATAAAATTTAAATCATTTGTTACATGATGATGAATATATATGGTGAATATAGCAATATATAGCCCACTAAAAAACTATCGTAGAAAATTAAAATAAAGAATAAAATTAAAAAAAAATTGAAGGCATTAAGGTTTCTTCTTCTTTGTATTAAAATAATCTGCGTATGTTCACACTTACCACAGCTAATTTTTATCACTAAACAGCTAATTTTTAGAATAGTAATGTCAACAACATAAAGTTATTAACATAGAAAATGTAAATTAATTAAGAAGGTATTATTCCCAGAGTTATTTAAAAAAAGTATTTGCTGCATATAATAATACAAAAATTTTAGTTACCTTTAATCGCAATATGTTTTATTTTGAAGTTTTACTTCCTCTGTATCAAACTCTTCAATCTATGACGCTGAATGTTAATGTCTTTGATAGAAGAGTTAGATTTAAATTGTTAGAAGAAAGAGTTTGAAGTAAATTGTTCGGTAGTCGGTTTAGACTTTACTCCAGTCTAAACCGTATACCAAGCAATTTAATATTTTTACATAATCAATGAAAAAAGTAATACTAGACAATAATGAATTAACTGATGAAAATATAAATTTTGCCCATATGGTCATAAAGAAGCATTTTATTTACTAATATATTTGGTTTGCATGATACTTTATTGTCACAAATTGATGGATTCAAGGTAGTAAGAAAAGAAAAAATTTCTTTTCAGAGCTACTTTTTTAATTCCCACTGAGTTACCTCTTGTTTAACAAAACGAGTCAATTTCACAATACAATAGTTTGTATAACAAATTTAGATTCAAGTTTGATTAACCAGTTGGCCAGATGTTATAAGAACTTTGCTGATTTTGATCGTAAATTTCCACCTAATATTTTAATAAACATTAAAAATGTTCAACAGCTGATTAGAAGTTTGAATTGTGGCTTATTTGCTATAGCAAATGTTGTTTACTTAGTCTTTGGTAAACACCCAGAGGATTTAAGATATATGATCAGAGACTCATGAAACATTATCTTGAAAAAATACTTTAGACTTGACAGTTTAAATCCGTCCCATTACTTAAGAAAATAAGTTATTTAAATATTAGGCATAACAAACCTTTAACTGTAAATATTCAGCTGCATTGTACTTGCTTGATGTCTTGCACTTATTATTTTATCGTTGATTGCAGCAAATTCTCAAGGTGTTAACATATTACGTGTGTCTAATAAAAGAAGACTCTTTGCTGCAAAAGTAGAATTGCAAAATATGCACGCTATCATAAACATTTTTTGAAGTAAACTGATTTTATTGTTCACAAGATAATCAAGATGCTATGTATAAATTAAACTTAAAAAATCAATAACTTTAATGAATTTTTAAATACATAAAAAAATCTTTAAAAATGGGTTGAAAATGGGTTGAAAAGTTCCGAGAAAATATCAATTCAAGTACATTGAGTAACCATATGTTGTAAAACTTTTTACAAATACAAAACATAAAAAACCTTGAGCTCATCTCTTTCATCAACTAAAAAACATATGCAGTTGAGTATTATAAGTTACAATGCTTGAAATACTAATTTTAGCTAAAAAAGTATTTTAACCTTAGTTTTTTGAGAAAACAGCTTGAACATTTTTAAATTTCGAAAAACGTTGTGTTGAAGATTCCATTTATAATGTCTTATTAATATATATGTCTGACCAGATTTTGACTCAATCAATGAATTCCTCCATTTTTGAAAAACTCCTTATCAAAAATGAAATTCAAAACTATTTTAAATTTTTACAAATTACCTCTTAAAAAGAAATAATTTATTATATTCAAAGAAAATATACTTTTTTACCATATCTTTCATGGATGTGATAAAATTCCTTTAAAACTTCTAATAGTTTAAAAGCCTATGGTTGCAAGACTTACAATATTTTATAAAAACTGAAAATTTCTCAGGAAATGCCAACACAAGTAGGAATGATGGTCAATTATGTACCCTAAATTACGGTGGCTTTGGCTTGCAACAGGTATTAAAGGTGTTTGAAATACGAGTTAAAATTTATTAAATAAGAAAGAGCAATTTTCTGATAATTTTCTTCAGATTAGTGTTAGAAATCATGCCATCTATTGACAGACACTTACCATGACAACCCTTTACTAGACACCCTTAAACTTCAAAAATTTGTAACTCTATTTATGTTATAGTATAAAAGTGAAAATTTATACAGGTTACTTGGGTAACTTATTTAATCAAATTTCTCAGTTAATGTCTGAACACCTTAATACACCAATCTCTATTTGTCTGAACACCCTAATACACCAATCTCTATTTGTCTGAACACCCTAATACACCAATCTCTATTTGTCTAAACACCCTAATACACCAATCTCTATTTAGTCAGTTGATGTCACTAGTAATATATATAAAGTAGCGCATTAAATAATGTAAATTTATTAGTAAAGTATTAATTTAAATTGTTAATAAAAAGTTAATTTATTGCAACTTTTTTATAAAGATAAAAACTAGTCTGTGTAAGTACAAATTATGCTACCTTATAAATTTTCTGTATTTTTAAAATTTCTTTTTAACTATCGTCTCGTGGTATTAAATGAGACTTCAAATTGTTTTTCGTTTTTATTTTTTATTTTTTATTGGATTAAGAGCTTGAAATAAGAATTATTATAAGTATTTTAGACACTGTTTAAACTAATATAAATAGCTAACGGCATTAAGATTTTATATAAATAGCTAACGGCATTAAAAGTAAAATTATGAGTTAAACATCTTTGTTTAAAACAAGGGTTAGAAAGGATATTGATTACTTTTATACAATAATTACGATTCCTTTAAAAAGTTGAATGATTTTTAAAAAAATTTCATTAAGATGGGTTATCGTTTTTTTCTTTGTCAATTTTGAATTGGAACTAAAAAAAGTGCTTTTTAATTGAAAAACGAAAGGTAAATCCATAAAAAAAACTGACTAAAATTTCAGCTTCTGCCTCTTATGCGCCTTAATCACCACTCGTCAAAACATTATTAGTTGGCAAATTATGAAAAAACCGAAAAAATAAGTTTAGCAGTAAAATTTCCTGCTAGCGGCAATTTTTCCTAGAAAATTATGTTGCTGGGCAGCAAAACTTCCTGTGACAACGGTATATTTTATAACGACGTTGGACGGACAACTTATGGATGTCCGTTTAAAACTGTAATAAAATGACGTCAGTAAGATGATAAACATTTTAAAACAAAGACGGGGGACAGAACTGTACCGCAAGTAGTCCTCTGGACATCTATACGGTTTTAAATTAGATGGGACATGTTGTATGTCTAAATATATGATCTGCAGGATATTGAAATGAAGTCCATTAAAGATAGAAAAAGAAGTGAAAAACCTTTGTAAATTTAATCTATATTAGATTTTTATACATTAGCAAACGTAGCTGTTGTGAGCGCGTTCAATAAGCATAATAAGGACGTAACTAATAGAGAGAAGAGAATTTTTGTGTTTGGTCTACCTGAATCTGTAAAAAATCAACAAAGCGAGATAAATAAAGATGACACTACGGAATTCAAGAAGGTTGTGACATCCTTAAGTAAAACAGTCAATATAGTTAGAGTTGAACATTTAAAAAAGGTAAGAACTTTAATTTTGATAAACCTGCTCCTTTTGTGATTGAAGTTGATTTAGTATCTATCAGAAACGACGTTGTAGCATCGGCTAAACAATTGACATCGGTCACTTTTAAATATATATTTAAACGCCCTAACTGCTCAGCAGCAGAACAAAGTATATTTTATAAAATAAACTCAGAAAGAAAAACAGCTAATTCTGACCTTGACAAGCTTGTAAAACTTGACAAGCTTTTTAGATTTGTCATCCTTAGCGATAAATTGCAATGCATTGATATCTCGCGCAACTTCTCTTAATCCGGATAAAATGAATGAATTTTATGCACTCCGTGACATAAATAAGCATAATTTCATCTTTGTTTCTGAGACATGGTTTACTGAAATATCTACCACTTAATTAAAGAATAATTCCTTAGTAAAAATATTGAATCGGTCACGGTAGAGGTGCTGCTATCTTCATCAAGAGAGATCCAGTCGCAAATGAGGTATTTGATTTGGTAAGTTTCAATTTTCAGGGATATCAAATGGTACAATGACGACAGGATTGAATTACTGTGCAGTCAAAATAGTGCGGCATGTGTTTTTCTTCATACTTTGGCTAATTATAATCTATAACAATTATTTGATTCTTCAACATTTAAAGCATTTAATTGTATAAAGCAAAAAACATTTCGGATTTATTTATTACAGACTCTTCTGTCAACTTATCTGACTCTTTGATTCGTTTGGTGATTCGTCGTAAGGTCATCGCATATTGAATTGGGATTATGTCGTCCGTTCTTAAAATGAGACTACTTTCTCAAACAAAAAATATAACTTTTAAAAAGGTGACTAAATAAATTTTAGTAAAAAGATAATGAAAACTAACTGGCGTCAATTATTTGATAATAAAATAATTGACGCCAGTAAAAACTAATAAGTGCTATGAACTTTTCTGCAACAAATATAATAAACTCAGCAAGCAATTCATCCCATTAAAAAAGATCCATACTACTCGTAATGCACCGTGGATGAATAAGAAAGTTATAATAAAGAAAAAAAACTTGGCAATTACTTATCTGCGATAAACTGGAGATCAGTGACACTGGTTCTTGAATATAGGAAACTAAGAAACAAATTGTCTAAAGAATGCAAAAGTCGTGTTTGAAGTATTTGAAGCACAACTAGAATCAGATAAAAATAATTCTAAAAAGGTGTACGCTTATGTTAAGGCGCAGCAGAATCTTCATGTATCTATTGGTGGTATATCTGATGCAAAAGGTGAAACGTTAACAGAGGGAATACATATCGCAGACTTAAGACTATAAACAGACTTAAAGAACGCTTCAAATCAGTTTTTGTTGATACTAGTAAAATAGTTACCTTTTTTTAAGAGGCTTATCATGAAGACTTGGACAATATAGTAATTAGTTTTGAAGCGACGCTAGCTTATTTGAAAGGTTTGAACTCGAATAAACCTATTGGTGCTGATAACATTAGTTCAAAGGTATTTTAATAATGCGCTGCTAAATGATTTACCCTCTCTTTACTTTACAATAAAGTACTGTCTGAAGGCTCGACACCTACAGCTTGGAAACAAACACAAGTTACACCGTTGTTTAAAAAAGAATGCCTTGATGCAGCTAATTACAGATCAATCTCTATCACGACAGTTCCATGTAAAGTAATGGAAAGGATTATTAAGGAAAAGATAACCAAATGTCTTGAAAAAACGAGCTGCATCTCACATAATCAACATGAATTTATGTTTAAAGAAGGATGCACGTCCAACTTATTATAGAGTGTTAACTACCTATAATCTATGCTGACGACTTTAAACTGTTACAAGATCTCAATGGACTAATATATACCGTTAATAAATTAAATCTTTGTAAAACTTTTTTCTTGCCTCTTTTTTATATGACTTTTCTTGCCTCTTTTTATATGATTTTTTCATTTTCACTAATAGTTGAAAGGTAAAATATTTTCGTGGTAAAATTAATATAATGAGCTCAAAAATCATATTAGGGAAAAAATCATATCAGTTTTTTCTCTAGATTACATTTACAAAAAAAATTACTCTTATATAGAATTTAGTTTTAGGGGGTTTGCTCACCTTTGGCCCACTGTGAATTGGTACGTTGTACATGGGATGTAAATTGCTTAAACATTTTAACTACGATAATATTAGTATTTAGAACAATTCTGTATAAGTTAAGTTACTCAACGGAACGGTAGAACCAATTCCCAGGGGCGCCGAGAGGGGACGGCAAAAAGGACATTTTGCCCTTAGCGGATATTGTCCAAGGATCGCCAAATAATAATACTACCCCCAAATCAACAGTATTCATGAAAAAAATCAATGAAAGTTCCATAAGCCAGTTCGAAAAATTATTAAATGATTCCGTCAATTGGAATCTTGTTTTACAATCTCATTATGTAGTTAATGATTAAGATTTATTTCTGAACTTATTTTGTAAAATGTATGATAAGGCATTTCCTTTGAAAGTAAAATCAAATCCTTTTTGACTACATTCTATTTTTGACTACATTCTATTTTTGACAACATTCTATTTTTGACTACATTCTATTTTTGATTTCATTTTATTATTGACTGCATTCTATTTAAAAAAGATTCATATTTTACAACAACTGATACAATTATGGACAAATTTTGAAAAAACAGTGAACTACATAATGCTTTTAAAAATCTTTAAAAAAATAAAAGTCCAGGTATTGATCAAATTAATGTTAATGTAATTAAATCTGTTTATAATATTATCAAACCCTCATTATTAATCTCTCATTTAAATCAGGTCATATTCCAGACAAATTTAAAATTGTGAAAATAATACCTATTTACAAATCTGGTGATGAGAATAATATTTCAAACTACAGACCTATTTCAGTCTCGCCATGCTTTTCTAAACTAATTGAACACATTATGCATAGCAGACTTTATAAATATTTAACCGAAAATAAGATTTTATATTGTGATCAATAAGGTTTAAAAAAAAACCATTCTACTGACTATGCAATAATTGAATTGGTTAAACATATATCAAATGAATTTAATAGTGATTGCTATACAATTGGAGCTTTAGACACAGTAAATCATGAGATATTCCGCGGTGCTCTGTGATAAGACCGTGAGGACTTCTTGGGGCACCTAAAATCAACATAACAAAAGATATTTAAAAAAAAACTAGAAAATTATGGTATTAAAAACAAAAGATCACTTTTGATAAATCATATTTAAATAATTAACAGAAAACAATTTATGCTTAGAGAATCAAAAGATTTAAAAATCAACCTAATAACTTGTGGGGTATTGATAAAAATTGTAAAACAAGATCGTGGTAAAATGTTTATAAATGACAAAAAAAAAAAAAAAAAAAAGTCAAGTTTCCATATATAGTAGTACCAACAATTTCATCATTTTTTATAGTTTCGAGTAGCTTCTCAGAGTATATGTTATATAGGTAGGGTGACAGAATCGATCCTTGTCTCACTCCTTGCTTAAAATCAAATGAGACTGATTTGCAACCAAGGTATGAGACAGTCGCACTGCCGCTACGGTATAGAGAAGATATAGTGTTAACTATTAAGAGAGGTAGATTTTTATCAAAATAAAGTTTATTAAAAAGAACATCTCAGTTGCAGCTGTCAAAAGTCTTTTCAGCATCTAGTGAACATAAATAAACAGGCGAACTGTAGCAATTATAATGCTTTTATTATTAAAACCAAATTGAAGTTGATGAGTTTCTTTTATCTCCGGGCATATGAGTAAGATAAGGTATTCTAAGAGTTTAGTAAATATTGGAATAATGCTGATACCGCGGTAATTGTTTGGATCGGTAAGTGATTTTTTATAGAATTTAACTAGAGGTATGATAGCTGATGTTGACATTGGTTTAGGGGTCCATCCGTGATTAATTGAAAAGTGAAATAACTTTCTTAACCATTGTGTTAGTGCTTCACATTGGGCATGTTTTAAATGTTCTGCAGAAATATTGTAATGATCCTTGCACTTATTTGATTTTAGACATGAAATAGCTGTTTTAATACTTTCATCAGTAATTAAAATCACATCAGGATTTTTGCAAGGTGGAATTCGAAGATTAGTAACTCCATCAATTATTCTCTCAGTGTTTAACCGTTTTTCAAAAATAGTAGCAAACTTTGCGATTATGGATTCTTTATCTTTTTTATTATTTATAGTAAAAAGTTTTGAATTTGAATCCTTTTTCGTATTCCAGAAGTTTTTTGGGTTAGATTTTTTAAGTTTTTCAATTTTTATGTATTGTTGATATAGCCTATTGTTTTGGGCTGCTTTGACGACTTTGCAGAAATTCTTCCGAGCAAATAAGTAGCGATTAAAGGTAGAAGAAGTAGTGTCTTTTACAAATCCTACTTCACTTTGAAAATGAAAGGAAAGAAATTTTTTACTTTGAGTTAATTCAGGAGTCCACCAAGATTTTGAATGTATAGATCGTTTCTTTAACTTAAGGTGTTCTCTAAGAGCTGATGTTGCACTGTTAGTTATAGTTGTATAAATTTGAGTAAGTTCATTCTCAAAATTACCACTAGGGTTAAAGTTAATGAAACTCGAATTTAACTGAACATTATATAAACTTATAAAGTCGTAATTATCCAGACTATATGACTATAGCATTCCAGACTTGGAATGCTATAGTCCTCTGTTAAATTTTTTTACATTTCCTTGATGATGTTGACCTTCAAGTCCAAATGAAATTGATATTGGTAAATGATCGCTAACATTTTGAAAGAAAGGAGAAATAAAAATGCATTTATAAAAGAGAAGAGATGTATACTTTTATATAGCCATATGATCAATGTAAGAAGAGTTTAGCAATGTGAGATGTCGATATGTGATTGGACGACCAGAACCTTTAGTTACGTTGACTAATTCTAATTCATTCGAGTCAATAAATTCCGATAAAATCTTAGACAAATTGTTTCTCTTGGGGCTAGATCTTTCTAGTAGATCGTATATTCCGTAAAGAAACGATTGAAAATCTCCAAGTTTAATTATCTCACCAGTATCCGCATGACTATTCATAATTCCGTTTTTTATTGTCTAATTGACTTGTGTATTTCTCCAATGACGACTGATTTTTTTGTGATGAGGTTAGATATATGCCAATTACATTATTATTAATTTTATTTTTTTTGTAACTTTATTGCAAATATATTATCATCTTCGTAAAGAGGTATGATATTTTTTATAATTTATTTTTTCGTATAAAAAATGCATTTCCACCAAAAGGTCGACCCCGTTCGTGTTTAATTGCCTGGCTGAAAAGTAATTAGTGGGAGCTTTTAAAAATATTTTTGATTATAGAATATTCGAGTTTTGATACCCAGTGTTTGCATAGGAACGTTATATAATGAGAAGTTATTAAGGTCTCAGTATATTGAATATTTGATTTAAGTCCCTGAAAATTAAAAGTTTACATACTAAACGGTTTTGCACTATTTCTTTCTTTAATATATTGTTTGAAGCCATTTTGATTAATACAATTTTCTACGGTCTGCGTTAGTTTTGAAATGTTGGTCATCTATTGAGTAATGTTATTTATGTTTAATGCAAAACGTGGGTTATGTCCAGTAACATTTCAATGTTACTTTAATGAAATCTCTCATAAATATCCAACCAAATTTTCAATGAATAACTTTGTCATTCCCATAAACCATCTTAAATCAGGCTCGTACCAAATTCAATATCGGGGACCTTTTGTTTGGAAAAATTTTCTGCATATTTTTAATGAAAAACAAGACTTTGTTTTAAGGTGGTACTCTGGTAAAGCCGACTTTTTTAACAAAAAAATAAAAAATATCATTAGACTTTTGCTCTTTTTTATTATTGAACAAAAAAAAAGTATAAGTTGGTATAAATAAATTTTTTAGTGATGACGTCATTAATTATGCGCATAATTAGTGTTATTTTACCCCTAAAACTGCCTATTCTTTCATATAATATAACTAATTCAAAAATTGTCAAAACTGTTTAAAAATTTGAATATAAATTCTTTAATGTATTTAGAATGTTGTCTATGAAACAGATTTTTTTAAACCATTTTAATTTTACCAGGTTGACATTCAAACTTTAAAATACAAAAATTTTGAGGAAGTTTGAGACTGAAACACGATAAAAATTATTTAATTTTTTTTTTTTTTAATTTTGCTTCATAGACAACATTCCTAATATCTTTAATCCTTTAAAACTTCAGCCTTTTAGCTATTTTCTATCAAATTTTTTTCTGAAAAATTGTGATTTATAGAGAGAAAAAAAATAATAGCAAAAAAGCTAAAACAAGTTTAAACATTTAACATTGACCATAACCATATGTATTTTCCTCTTTAAATAATTCATTGTTAATAATAAAGTTACAATTGAATGCAGTGTGAGGAGAATTTTCTTTTGATTCCAATGAAATTTCTAACTTCTCTGCAGAAGCCGATTTATTTACAACAGTTTTTGTAATTTTTCCTCTAAAAATCTTTCTTTTTTTAACTTTAGAGGACTTATACCTGCTTGAAGAACCCATTTACAAATAAAAACACTAACAAATCTTTAATTATAACTCAATTTAAACTGAAGGAAGGACTAACAAATAGCTAAGTACCGCCCTTCAGGAGCTCTACTTTGAGAACAATTTTGTGGTTTCAACGTACATCTTATGGTTTAAAATAATATTTAAAATGAAGTCAAACGTCTTGAGCATTGTTTAGCAAAAATATGAAGTAAATCGCTTTTTTGGTTTTGGAGATAGTGGAGAAAAAGCGTTGCTATAAAGCCAGAACCAAACTTGTCTTTAAAAAAGGGTAAATTTGATGAAAATTAAGAAGGTTTTCAACTTTTTGAAAAACGTATGTTGTAATAGATAACTTTAAGAATTCAAAAGATTTATTGTCGTATTTTTCAAAATTTCACCAAAAATAGCATTTTTTACCAGGGTACTACCTTAAGCTGCACTTTGGAAAGTTTTAAGGCTGATTCAAATAGGCATTTACTAAACATGGACTTCGATATACTAGACTTTAAAAATCTTTTTTAAAAACAGTTTTGAAAAAGTTTTTAGTTAACAAATCATCTAATTTAGATTTTTTTACTAATTATTTTTCTTTTTTGTTTAAAGTTTTTGTTGTTATTTATTAACCAGCCTTATTTACATAATATAGGTTATATTGCATTATTTTTAATAAAACTTAATGCAATTTTGTGTGATTAATAACTTACACAGTTATCTCACTATTGTATTACTTTATTTTTTTTAAATTGATCCGCTGGAAGATTGTTAGCAAAAAAAAATTTTATTGCTGAAGTTTTGTAGGTACTTATACTGTTTTATTTTATCACTTATTTGTTAAGTAAATTTTTTGAAACATCTGAAAACAGCAATGTAATGGGCTCGATGCTAAGACAAGTTTGTCTTCTTCTTGCTCCGGCCAGGATTTTCCATCATTGTAATTTCTTTTTTGTAACTTTTAACAAACGGCAAAATGAAAAAGAAGAAAAAAAAAAGAAAAAAAAAAGGTAGGTACAGTAAAAAACAAAATCCCATTCACTGATAATATAGAAAAATTTAGAAAAACAGGGGTGATTTAGAAAAAAAAGGCAGTGTGAAAACTCTCGGCCATCCTGCCATTTTTTTTTTTTTTTTTTTTCTTTCACGTAATTTCTCGTAAATTCAAGTAGTAATTTTGGGATTGAAAGTTTCCGGAATTTTTCCGGAAAAATATCGGAAACTTTAAATATAACAACCGTTAAAATATGCTTAAAGTTTTCGGAAATTTTCAAAAAATTTTTCATTGCGATAAACTAATATACATTTATAAAATTAAATTTCTTTGTTTCAAAAATATGCGTTTTATCATATCAATAATTGGGTGTTCTCTAAAAATTCCAACCAAAAATAAAAAATTATAAAGATTCACAAGCGAAAAGTACACATTTTTTAAGTGCTACTACCCAGACGGCAAGTATATACTGGTCCGATAATGGCTAGCTAATACCAGCAAGTTCTTTAAAGGCCCGATAAAGTTCTATTTTTGTATTGCCAGTTCTGGAAAGCCGTAACAGGACCATTGCCGAGACTTAAAATAAAATTGGCTGAGCTGTGTAACCGTAAAAAAACCATTAATAGTCCAACAAAGATTTGTCGAAGCAGAACAATTGATATTGGACCGATACTGGCCCATCAGTGGTAAAATTAAATTAATAATGATATAAACAAGCGCATAAACGTTTGCTGCGCAGATTTTTGCATCTTGAAAGTCGTTTTAATCACTTTTCATACAAACATATCTTAAAACTTTATTGTTTAAAAAAATACTTTCAGTGGATTTTATATTGCGTACATAGTATGTATGCTCCAAACCTTCTGCAACTGTGATAATAAAACTTATTTCTTTAGGTTTGATGCCTTTTCTTATTTTGTTATTTTATATGAAAAACTTTAAAATAATTTTAATTATTAGATTTAATAGTATTTATGTTTTGCTTTTAGAGTTTGTGTGTGATGATTAATGTGCCACCACATAAATGCAGCAAATATTAATGAAGCTATGGCAATAAACGTAATTTTGACACAAAAATGCCAAATCTCAAGTTAAATGGTTCATCTAAATCAGGTAAGTTTACACTTAATCAAGTATGTTATTAATATTTCTGTTTTCAGTGCTTAAGTGAAGGAAAAGTTTTTTTCCCTTAACTTTACTATTACTAATGACTAGATTACTGTGTTTTATAAAATAGTTTCTGTGTATCTACTGTGAAATAAATTAAATACCATGAAATGTCCAATCTCAAGACATGAAATTTTTAATGGAATTTTGGTCCATTATAGTCTAAGTGCCACATGTTTTAATAAATATATTTGTAAAATATCCTGCATTTGGTTGTAATTATAAATTTTCATTGTGATATTCATTATATTTTAGTTCACAAAGTTATAAAAAGATCCTTAACTCAAGTCAATGTAATTATGGTTTGTTGTTAATGGATTGAACTTTTTCGTCAGTAATAAAAATAATTGTTATTGTAACATCAGAACCATGTTGTTTATAAGTTGTGACCATTTTGTATATATGTTGTTACTATATTGTGTATGTATATATGTAATAAATTATTAATTTTTGCTTATGTTTGATTTTTTTTTGTTAAAGTTAAAACGGATGCCAGCACTAAAGAAGACAAATTAAAACGTTAAAAATTTAAACGTTAAAAAAACGTTACAAATTAAAGTAGAAATTTATAACGAATCATGTTGACGATTGGATATGGATCTCAGAAAAGTACCATTGTCGAATGGTTATGAATCAAATCTTTGTATTGTAATTGCGAAAATATATTTTAAAATTTAAACCTGTTTTTCAAATTTATTCATAATTATTAAACTTGTCAATAATCATGTGTTTAATACATTTTATTGTCCATAAATTAATGAAAATTATTTTAAACCAAAAAATTACAGTAAATTGTGGTAAAAAAAATTATAAATAATTAAGAAGACAGGGTCTAAAAGGAAAATATAGGGGTTTCAAATAGGATTGTTCGATGAAAATCCATAAAAATCCCATGCGCGACCCAGTTAACAAAGACAAAATCACGATGTATGGTAAAATATCTGTGTAAAAATGGCTAATCGTTGTTCTGCCTGTTCTTGCCCCGCACTGGCTAGCCGCTGTTTGTAGCCACGGCTGGTCCATGAAAAATCCTTAGAACAAACGGAGTTTGCTCTAAGGATTTTTCGTATTTAGCGTTTCTGGCCAGTTTTGATGTTTTTGAGTTAAAAAATTTTTTAGTTTATGACATTTTTTAGTTTAGTTTAGTTAATGACATTTTTTTTTAAAAGCTATTTTTCTCATAATAATATTTTTCCAATATATATAAAACTAGAATATTACTATATCAGAAACTATTTGCTCTCATTTTTTTGAAATTTTCAGAGCTTATTCATTGATATTATAGAAAGGGCTGGTGGTTAAATAACTGAAAAATATTTTTTATTTTGACGAGAATTTATGCTGACTCATCAAATAAATACAAACATGGTGTTTTTTTTATATTCAATTTTTTAAAATTAAATATCAAAAAGCAATAAAACATTTGTTTAAAAAGCAATAAAACGCTCAAGATGTTATATATTACTTTTACGTATTAGTTTTTTGGAACAACAAAAAGTCGATGTTTACCGTGTTTTACCGTATACCGTGTCTTTTGAGCTTGTGTATAACATAATACTAACTTATACTTCTCTCAACTTCGATGTAAAATATTCATAAAAGACAAAAAATAAAATCTTTTTTAGATGAAAAAATTTTATTGAATATTATATTTTCTATCGACGTATATTGACATAATTTTATGTCTCAATTATTTTTTGCTGATCGACGTATTTTCTATTTATTATATCTTATAATAAATAGAAAATACGTCGATCAGCTCGTAAAATTATGACATAAAATAAATAGAAAAGACGCTATCGACGTATTTTCTATTTATTTCATGTCATAATTTTACGTTTGAATTATTTTCTGCTGACATATAATATGTCAAATATATTTTTTATTAACATATTTTGACATGTCGAAATATGACATATTTTAAGTCAGCAGAAATTAGTCAGATTTAAAAGTATGTCAAAATACATCAAGAGAAAATATGTGTGACATATTAAATATGTCACACATATTTTCTGTCAAAATTTTTATGTCAACAAAAAAAAACTTAAACATAAAATCATGTCAAAATATATCGATAAAAAATGAGAGACTTATTTTATGTCAAAAATATGTCTCTGACATATTTGACAGATAAAAACCCTATTTGAAGATGTGGAAAAACGAAATTTTTTTTTATCGAAGAACTAATTTATTATTGCACACAATACAGAATGTTTTTGAAAAGCCACAAATAAACAATATAGATACATACATGTATATATATACATACATGTTTATACATACATGTGTACATATATATATATATATATATATATATATATATATATATATATATATATATATATATATATATATATATATATATATATATATATATATATATATATACATACATACATATACATATTTACATACACAAATTTTTCTAAAGCCTATTTACAAATAATGTTTTTATTCAAGGTAACTTATCGACTTCTCTAACATGACTATTAATCATCTTCATCAGTTATAAAACCATTGTTATTTGTCCCAAATTGATTACTTTTTACTGTTATTCTATGACTGTAAGTTATTTTTGTTGGTTCACTCAGCAATGAGTTATGAAGCTCTACGTCGTAGTTTGAACTCACTAACGGAGTAGTTTCTTTATTTAATCTTGGAAAATCATCTGTTACGTGTTTTGTATCAATTAGTCTACTCATTTTCAAATAAATAAAAAGCTCAACGACGTCCGATCTTGTTTTTCTTTGTTTTAAAACTTGCAAGCCTTTTAAATTAAAACCGACATGACTACTATTAACCAACAAAAACAAATTTAATCTACAAATTGATTCAAGAAAAATATATATTTTAATTTACAGCTGTCATGACAACTATTAATTATCAGCAAAAATTGCTATCCTTAAGGAATATATGTTTAATTATTGCTATTAAATTGACCTAATCTATAATTCACTGTAGAATATTAACAGTAATTACAAAAAAGTATTAATAATAGTATATATAGTTTTATATATAATACTATAATATATATATATATATATATATATATATATATATATATATATATATATATATATATATATATATATATATATATATATATATATATATACACATTTTTATACTATAAGCATTTTTTTTTTGATTTTAAATATTTGATTAATTTAGTAAAGAAGAAGGAGAGGTATACTTTCTTATACTTTTTATAAAGGTAAATTTATATTTTTATAAAATTTTATAAAACATTCATTAATGACGTACTAAATTGTAAAACATCTGATGCATATCCATAGTTTGTATAATAAAAAACATATCAATATACACAAATTTCCATAAATTCGGAAGTTATTAAATTTTTCAATTAGTTTATGTAATTAAAATTACAAAAGCATAACTGTCGAATAAAATATCAACTCCTTATAAAATATGGATTAGATAAAATGTAAAAGCGTAAATAAAAAATAATAAAGCAATAGAAAAAACGTTTAAATTTACTTGGAGCACCTTAACAACCGGAAAAAACAACATCTAATTAACAACACACTGATAAACTTTAAACGTAACTTCAAAGCGTTTATATTTTTATATTAAACAAGTTTATTTATTATGAGTTACTTTTTTATAAATAATGCGTTAACCGTAATTCTTTGTTAGACAAGTTAAGAAAAATTTAGGTTGGTTTAAATGCGTAATCAGTTTTGTTTCGTTAACTAACACAAAAATCCAATTAACCAGAATATTTAATGCTTTTGCGCAGGAAAAATCAGCTTCAACTCATCCGTTTTTTTTCGGGAAAAGAAATAGAAAAATAATCACGTAAGCAAGGTTGTCGTAGGCCCTAGGCACATTGTATATCTGCATGTGCCTCAAATCGATAAAATTGTGCGCGGTCGGAAATTATTATAGTGTTCCCGTTGGTCACGTGACTTTTTTAAAGTTGCCATTATGAGAACATAAAGAAGTAAGCAAACTGTTAGCGGTATTAATTTTAATACCATTTGTAAAAGGTTTTTATTAGGTTTTAGTACCAGTATTAAAATGTAAATATAATATTTAATATTAATGTGGTATAATAAATAAGTTTTTTTTTTTTTAAATCAATATTAAGTTTATCAACTAAATTTACTATAAAGAAATGTCGTACTACAAAACATTAGATGTACCTTCCAAAAAAGGATATGATCACAAATCTTTTACAAAGGCTCATAGACACTTGCTCAGTTCCAGATAACGAGTTCAAAAACAATTAAAAAACCTTTCCAGCTGTAACTTACATTCATTTATTAAATTATCTATTATTTTCACCAAGTTCTTTTACATCTAAGGATATGAAGACCTATAAATCAGGGAAGCGTTTAAATAAGAAATAACATATTTAGCAACATATTTATTTTTTTATAATAAAACTGTAGCGATATGTGTAGATGTTTAGCGAGGCCTGCTGAATCCATGGATTAATTTGGTATCGTTTAGATTTTGAGAATGAAACACTTAAATATGTTCCTAAATATGTTATTTCTTATTTAAACGAATGTTTAACTAAATAAATAATTTAGCAACTTTATGTGTAGATGCTTAGCAAGGCAGGCCTCGCTGAAGCATCTACACATATCGTAGCAGTTTTATTTTGGATTGATAGAACTGTTAAAATGTGACAATCTAAAACAGTAAATGACTATAATTCCTAATAATTACCACCAAACCTACCAGCAAAGTTAACAAGAATGTTTTTTTTTTAATTATAAATCAAAACTAAATGCAACTATTCTACGAACAATCTTTAAATCAGCTCACGAATACTCTACTAAATCTTATAATTCTAATGTACCAAATGGTGTTGCTAAGTGTTCTTTTTTCTAAAAATATGCTTAAAAAATAAATTTCTATACAGTTATAAACAAATTATAAGAAATGATTGAAAAATGAAAAAACTTGTTAATCTTTAATTAGAAAAAAATCAATCACTTAGAAAAAAATCAATCACTTAAAAAAATCCAAGGATATTACGACCAAGTAAAACCAAGGATATTACAACCAAGTAAAACCAAGGATATTACAACCAAGTAAAACCAAGGATATTACAACCAAGTAAAAATTCAACTTTTTGTTACTAAATATGCTGCAAATTTTTATTATGGGCAGTAAAGGTCTTTTTAGTTTAGAGATTTTTTTGTAAAAAAATCATAACACATCAAAGCATTTAAAAATTCATTTTGAAACTAATGAACCTGAATACATCGAAAACAAGTTTTATCATTTCGGGATCTTATTTGTACTGTCACATTAGTTTAAAAGATGGAGGTATGATTGTAAGCTGTACTAATATACATTGTAAAATTAAAAGTTGCTAAGGTAGATGGTTTTGGGACAAAAAAACATTTACCTTTAGGTATATTTTACATTTAAACACACATTCTTAAAGTAAAAAAAAGCATGCTGAGAAAAAAAAACTTCATTAACTGTTGAACAAAAATGTTTAAAGAGAGAAAAGTTATTTAATACACATTAAAAAAAAAAAAAGATTTAGGGCCTGTTTATATGGAAAGCGGGCTGACTCGTTTGCCGAGCTAGCCCGTTTGCCGAGATATCGACGTCATCCTTATTTCAAATTAATTTTTTTTTACGTTTATATGAATAACCGAGCTAGCCCGGATGGCCAAACGTACTTGTTAATTTCTTATATAAATTTTTACGCTTGCGTAAAAACTCTTAAATTTCTTAAATTTGAAAGCTTCCGCGTATAATAATAAACTTAATAACTGGGAACTTCCGTGTACTTAAATTTTTAATTGTTTTGCTTTTATAATTTATAATTAAATTTCAATTTTATTATTTTCATTTAAAATTATACTGCTGGTTATTCTCACTCAAAATAGCTGATTTTATTGATAAAACAAAAAGAAAAAACTTTAAATGAGATCATAATATGGTAGAGAACCTTATAAATTGTGCTATCAGCTATAAAGCAAGAGTGCTTAATAAAACCCTTGACTTTGATGGCGATAAAGTTGGTTTATATATAGAAGTTCGTTTCTCTATGGCAGAGCACTATAATAAAGATGAAGAGTTGTATTTTGGACCTGTTGCCATTGCTACTTTAAATGAAAAGGACTCAAAAGAAGTAATAAAACAAGTGACTAAACGAGTTCAAAAAAAATTTTTAAAAATTCGACAAAAGTTTTCGAAAACAGTTGTGAGCGACAGTCGAAGTAGAAGTGGTAAAATTATATTAGAGTTTTACGACCAGCTCATCTCCTTGTGGGGTGGTTCAGCCAATATATATATATATATATATATATATATATATATATATATATATATATATATATATATATATATATATATATATATATATATATATATATATATATTGAGTTATTTTTTAAAAAAAAACAAGAAGCCGTAAAGCTCACTTTGAAACAGCCGTGACTAGATAAAAACACTTTCGAAAATATTGAGAAAAAATAAAAAGAAACAATTTTATAAACAGTCTTTTTAAATATAATGTGCAACATGTTTACATATATATATATATATATATATATATATATATATATATATATATATATATATATATATATATATATATATATATATATATATATATATATATATATATATATATATATACATTTACGTAGAATCTTTGAATCTTGAGGCTCCTCTTTGGATTCTAAATCCTTGAATCCTTGACGGAACCTAATACTTTTGAATTTTTTTTTCTAACCTTGGACTCAAAAAAAGCAGAAAAAAATGCTTGTTTTATCAATAATAATTTTGTTAAAAAAAAATTTTGAGTGAAAAAAATATTTGCAAAAATATACCTTAAAACCCCCGTTTTGATGAAGACGGGGGTTTTTTAATGAAAAAAACAACATTATTTTTTTCTCTTCAGTTTTAAATTAAAACAAATATTATATTCAAAATAAGCGTATTATTCTGCTTCTTTTGAGTACCAAGTTAATATAGTTTAGAAGAAAAAAAATTTCAACAATATTAGGATCCGTCATAAATTTAGAATCCAAAGAGGAACCTCTAAAACTCATTTATATTAGAAAAAAAAAAAAGTAAGGCTCTTTTTTCACCAAAAGACTTTTTAAAATCGCTATACCCTAATATATATATTTTTTCTTTAATATATAATTATTTCGATATTTCGCTGATCTATTGTGATCAGCGTCATCAGGTATAATAAATAAAATAGTTACAAAAATCGTTATAATAAAAACAAACCGTTAAAAAGATAACATTAAAAAGCTAAAATATAATACAGAAAAAAAACTTTTTAAATAACTGACGTCAGCAGATTTTATTAAAAAATGGCCCCCAGGTTTTGGTTGATACGTTATCACCGTCATCCCGATTGAGAACCACGTCACCATTTCTCAACTCCTGTTGAGCCTTGCTTATTTCGAGTGACTCTCTGATTTTCCGAGTTCGATATTCTAGGGTTACAGATAATGTTTTGGGGTGCAACCAATCAAACTTACCATGGCATGTTTTAGAATGCTCAGTTGCACCCGAACTGGACCATTTTCCTTTTAAGCTGTTTTTTTAACAAAAAAAAAACAAACAAAAAAAACAGCTTATAAGGAAAATGGTCCAGCTCGGGTGCAACTGAGCATTCTAAAACATGCCATGGTAAGTTTGATTGTTTTTTTAACATTAACTAAAAAAGTTTCTTAAATTTTAAAAATTTCTTTTTTTGTTATAAACTTGAATGAACTTAACAAATTTACCCTACCTTTGAATTCTTTTTGAAAGGTATTCCATACTTTAGGACCTCGATATGAAATGCAATGTTCTGAATATTTTTTTATTATCCGAGGCAGTTTATATGTGTTCAACATATTTGCTCTAAGATTATAGTTGTCATTTTTATTTAATTCAAACTTGTTATTAAAGCTTATAGGAGAGATATTGTAATTGTAACGATACATGAAAATTAAATGCTGAAAGACATTTATTTCAAACACATTCATCATTTTCATATCACTCATTAAGGGTTTAGCGTGTTCACGCCTGTCCTTATAGTAAATGATTCTGCAAGCATGTTTTTGCAAACTATACAGTTTTTTAAGCTTTGATGTTTGAGTACTTGCCCATGAAATGTTTGCATAGCTGATGAAGCTATGTATTACTCCAAAGTAGATTAATTTCAGACTTTGTGTATTGACGTAAGAGCGAACTCGATACATCACACCTATGATTTTAGTGATTTTTGACTGGATGTATATTATATGAGGAACCCAGGATAAATTTTCATCAACAATGATTCCTAAGAATTTTTTATTGGATTGCTTTTTAATTAGTTTATCATTTAGGAATAGTTTAGGCAATTTGAGAGGAAGATTTTCCTCTTATATTTTTTTAAGGAATAGTATATAATTTGTTTTCTCAGCATTAAGCGAGAGTTTTTTTAGCTTTAAACTAGTTGTTTACATTAACTAGTTCTATATTCATGTCAGCATATAATGTTTTGATATCATTGTTGGTAAGAAATAGATTCGTGTCATCTGCAAACATGACTGAATTCAGTTTTAAGGATGCATTACAGAAGTCATTTATATAAATAAGAAAAAGGAGTGGACCAAGAATTGATTCCTGCGGGACTCCACTCAAAACATTTAATACTCCAGAGTGGACATTATGTACATATTGTTTTCTGTTGGTAAGATAGCTTTTAATCCAATAATAGGTTTTATTAACTATTCCGTAATGTCTTATTTTATCTAAGAGAATGCAATGATCCACTGTATCAAATGCTTTTGATAAATCAAGAAATACTCCTAAAGTAAGCTTATTATTTTCAAAACCATTAGTTATTTGATTTACTATTTCAATAATTGCATGCTCAGTTGAAAGATTTTTTTGAAAGCCAAACTGATTTGGGTAAAAAAAAATTGTTTTTAATAAAGTAATCATAGATTCTATTATAAACTACACGTTCGAAGAGTTTTGAAAATACAGAAAGTATTGATATGGGTCTGTAGTTTGTAATGTCAGAATAATCATTACATTTGTATAAAGGAGTTACTTTTGCTAATTTAAGTACATCCGGAAAAATCCCAGAATTTAACGAGAGCTTTAGTATATGTATCAGAGGTCTATTAAGACTGTGTTTGTTTGCAATATGGTTGCACCCCAAAACATTATCTGTAACCCTAGAATATCGAACTCGGAAAATCAGAGAGTCACTCAAAAGGCTAGGGCTCAACAGGAGTTAAGAAATGGTGACGTGGTTCTCAATCGGGATGACGGTGATAACGTAACAACCAAAACCTGCGGGCTATTTTTTAATAAAATCTGCTGACGTCAGTTATTTGAAAAGTTTTTTTCTGTATTATATTTTGGCTTTTTAATGTTATCTTTTTAACGGTTTGTTTTTATTATAACGATTTTTGTAACTATTTTATTTATTATACCTGATGACGCTGATCACAATAGATCAGCGAAATATCGAAATAACTATATATTAAAGAAAAAGTATATATATATTTAAAAAAAGTTTATACGCAGCCGTATTTATTGAATTCTAACCATTTACCTAGAAGAATAATGTTGAAAAATTATCAAGTTTTAATTTGTGAAGTTTATATAATAATATTAGGCTTTTAAAAAGCGTTATTTGTATTATAACACCAGTTAAACATATTGTTAAAATGCAATATGTTTTTTTGTCAATAGTCGACATCTTTAAAATTATTATTTTATCGAGCCATGCTTGAAAAAGACAGGCTGACCTCGATATCATTTTTCTTTTTTTTTGGCACGAAAGATGACAAAATTCATACGCGATTTTAAAACCGGTCCGTTTCCCAGACTAGCCTTTCTCCATATAAACAGGCCCTTAGATAAAATGATATTTTGTTTAAATAATATTGCTTAGTTTAATGACATATTATTTTTAAATTACTGTTCAAATTATTTGCTAATTAAATGCTACTAAAGTTAACCATAGCACATAATGAATGAACAATTTTATCTAATGTTGCATGAGATTCTTCATCTTCAGTAAATAAAAAATCAACCAGTATTAAATCAAAAAGAACAAGGCTTTGTCATATTTTACATTTTCAGGAAGTTAATTTTTATTTAATTTATAACACCTATAATATATTATAATTCATATTTTATAAAGCTTTATGTGCAATAAAACGCTACTCATAAAATTTATTTAAAAATCCTAATAGTATATTTTTTATTATATCCGCAAGTAAAGGCCACGTTTCTTGAGTTACGTGACTCACAGGGAACACTCTATACGCAAACGCAGTGTCAAATACAAATATTACAATTTTAAAGATGGTGATGGCCTTCATTTAAAAATTTTTTCTGAGTAGCAACAAGATATTCAAAGTTTTACATAGTAGTTATTATTTGTATATTTTTTATAGAATGAAATAATTATAAAGATTATCGAATTATTGATTTAAAAATGATAAAAACAAGATAAAGATATAAAAAATTGAAATTCTCTGCTAAATTTATCTAACTGTTAAAAGCGTGATTTGTTTATATTTTCAAAATTCTTCTAAAGATATAAACGTGACAATTTATCATTTTTTAATTTTTTTATTTAAACTAGCAGTAAGGAACCCGTAATACGGGTTCGTAATGAATAAATGACAATTTAACTTGATATATTATCTGAAAAATATAAAAAACAAATTCAACTATATATAGGGCTGCAATTGTCCCGGTTTTTCCGCTGAAAAACGCAATAAGTTTTTATTAGTTTAGCGTTGCGCTCCGTAAAAATGGGACAATGGCAGCCATATCTAAATAGCTTTTATTGATCTTGGCTTTTAGTAAAGACCACGAAACTTAAGATATTAGGTTCTTTTTAATAACAGCAAGCAACAGAGAAAGAAAGCCAAGTACAACTTGCCAATACCTAAAAAAAAGATGATCTTAAACAACAAATGCATTATTTTACATATTTATTATTGTGTTCATGAATTAGTGACTCGTAAAACATTTCTAAAACACGGTCATTATCACCCGGGGGAAATTGGCTAGCGAATAGCTAGCGATATTCGTTACGATTAAGACAGCGATTTGGCCACGAGGATCGCTAGCTTTATAAGCTAGCGATCCGCTAGCTAAACAAGCTAGCGAATAGCTAGCATTAAGTCGTTACGATTAAGACAGCGATTTGGCCACGAGGATCGCTAGCTTTATAAGCTAGCGATCCGCTAGCTAAACAAGCTAGCAAATAGCTAGCATTAAGTTGTCACGATTAAGACAGCGATTTGGCCACAAGAATCGCTAGCTTTATAAGCTAGCGATCCGTTAGCTAAACAACCTAGCAAATAGCCAGCGACAAGTCGTTACGATAAAGACAGCAATATGGCCACGAGGATCGCTAGCTAAATAAGCTAGCAAATAGCTAGCATTAAGTCGTTACAAAAAAGACAGCGTTTTGGCCACGAGGATTGCTAGCTTTATAAGCTAGCGATCCGCTAGCTAAACAAGTTAGCGAACAACTAGTGACAATTTATTACGATAAAGACAGTGATTTGGCCACGAGGATCACTAGCTATATAAGCAAGCGACTAGATAGCATATATAGCTATATAAGCAAGCGACTAGCTAGCATATATAGCTATATAAGCAAGCGACTAGCTAGCATATATAGCTATATATGCTAGCGACCAGCTATTGAAAACTCGTAAGAATAACTATAACTGTTAGGCTAGGCTATATTGGCTAGGTTAAAAGATATGCTCAAAGAATTGCTTGCTGTATTTTTCAGGGGAGTGAATTATAACCATTAAAATAAGATTGCATTTATAACAAATTAAATGCAAAATGTTAATACTTGTTTCCATAAAAAGTTATAAATGTTAAAGCCATTATAAAATGTTAAAAGAAAAAAAATATAGATTACTTTTGAAAAATAAAAAGTCATTAACAACTAAATGATTTTGCTTAAACTGAATTAATAATTTTAAAAGATATTTAAAAAGATAATAGAATAAAATTTCTGTCAAATTTTAGTTTTTTTTATCTTTATCAACTTTCAAAAATATTTGCTAAAAAAGTTGTAACAAATAAAATATCTAAAAAAAAAGTGAATAAATAATAATAGAACAAATGAAAAAAATAAGTTAACAGGAATCACTACACGAGTCAGTGTTTAAATTTCTTTTATAACAGGACTGTGTACTTGTATATCAATTATTAAAGATGAATTTTTCTTTCTTGTAGCAAAATAATGATCTTTAGGTTTGTTCAAGTGTTTCGCAATTATGGTAGTCATAGTGAATTCAGTGGCAGTTGGAAATAAACAGTAAGCTGCATCAAAAAATCAAACTTTCGACTGGTCCTATTAACCTACGCCTTTTATTTGCACCAATACATAAATACTCTTAAATGATATAAAAACTCTTTCACAATATTTTAATTATATTATAGTGTTTTTTTTGAATTTAAAAATTGTAACTAAAAAAGCAAATAAACCATAAAAATAAAAAATAAATAAAAAATGATTATTTTTACAAATGGGATAAAAAAATTTTAATGTATACTAAATTGGAATCAGGAAGCTTTGGTGGCTCCCACAATGGCAATTATGACAAAGACGGTTCTTCAAAAAGGCTTTTTTTTTTCTCTTTCTGTTTTGTTGACTTATAGGAGTTTTCTTTTTCTTTTTTTTTTTTTTTTTTTTTTGATGTATTAAAATCAATTTCTATTTCTGATTCTGCAGTAAGAATATATGCTACGAAACAAATAACTTTTTAAATATACATACAATCATAGTTTTATACAATTCACGTGTTCCATAAGATTTATTTTGTATACCTATTTTAAATGTAACTTTTTTTGATTGTCAAAAGTTAATGCTCACTGGTTTATTTTTAAAATTATCAATGGTTTTTTTGATAATTTTAATTTAAATTTGATTAGCAATTATTATTAATTTAATTTTGATTAGCATTTTTATTTAGCATTTATACTTAATTTATTGGTGCTTTTATTAGTATTAATAATATAAGTAAAAACACCAATAAATTATATATTAAAAAAGCTACATAACAAGCGAAGAAATACAGCATGAAATTCCAATATCATGGTCAAGAATCTTTGAAAAAACACATTTCAAATCTATTTTTCTTAAAAACCAAGATCTTATTGTCAAATAGCCAATAAATTAAATAATGGATATTTAATTGGTACACGTGTTTGAAAATATTATACTGAAACAGATGGCATTAAGGATCGGAACAATCTGGTTGGCCAACTATAACAACACAAAAAGAAAAACGTTTTTTAACTTGCTTGATGAAATATTACAGAAAATTATCATTAAATAAACAGCAAAAAGCAAGGATTGCTTGGTGCAATCAACAAAAAAGTTGGCCTAATTGCAAATGGCAAAATATTCTCAGACGAAATGAATGTTGAGGTAGATATGCGAGAATTTCATTTTATGTTTTGGCGATTACCTAAAGAGTATTTGTTTTGAATTGTACATGAAAACGAACCAAACAAGGTAGTAGCAGTGTAAGCATTTGGGTCTCATAAATTATGCAGGACTTAGATGCTATCGATTATTTGAAGCTCAACTTTATGCCGATAGATATATTGAAATTTAGGATAATTTCCTTCTTCACTCAATCAAAATATTTAAAGAAAAAAACATCAATACTATATATCAACAAGACAATGCATCGTGCCATTCGTGCAAAAATATACTAACAATGGTTTGAAGACAACCAAATTTTAATAATATTGTAGCCTGCTAACTAGTAATTGACCGGGGCCCCGGCCCAGGCTAAAAATGAAAGTTTTTGCAAACCCAAAAACGGCCCCGCCATAATTATTAGGTTAATAGCCGGGGCTAGAAAAAAATTTAAAATAATTTATGTATTATAGTTTTACATTTGCATTTACTATTTATAAAATACTGGCATTTATTTATATATTTTTAAACACTAATCTAATTTCAACAAGATTGGAAGCAACCACTGTTAAGTTATAAATTACTTTAAAATAGAGGACAGGTTAAAACACTAGAAAATCGTTAACTATAGACTCTACAAGTTGCAGGATGTATTAAACATAAAAACACGAAGATGGAGAAGAGTTAAAAGGCTTTTTTAATATGCAAGAACAAAAAAACTGAACTAATAAAAAAACTGAATAAGAGTGAGATTTTTTTGCAAAAAACTTATTCTGAGGAAAAGTAAAAAGTCAGACCAAAAAAGTCAGTGAATTAAATGTTAATCTTACTTTAGATTTATAAATGTTAACCTTACTTTAGATTTATAAATGTTAACCTTGCTTTAGATTTATAAATGTTAACCTTGCTTTAGATTTATAAATGTTAACCTTACTTTAGATTTATAAATGTTAACCTTACTTTAGATTTATAAATGTTAACCTTACTTTAGATTTATAAATGTTAACCTTACTTTAGATTTATAAATGTTAACCTTACTTTAGATTTATAAATGTTAACCTTACTTTAGATTTATAAATGTTAACCTTACTTTAGATTTATAAATGTTAACCTTACTTTAGATTTATAAATGTTAACCTTACTTTAGATTTATAAATGTTAACCTTACTTTAGATTTATAAATGTTAACCTTACTTTAGATTTATAAATGTTAACCTTACTTTAGATTTATAAATGTTAACCTTACTTTAGATTTATAAATGTTAACCTTACTTTAGATTTATAAATGTTAACCTTACTTTAGATTTATAAATGTTAACCTTACTTTAGATTTATAAATGTTAACCTTACTTTAGATTTATAAATGTTAACCTTACTTTAGATTTATAAATGTTAACCTTACTTTAGATTTATAAATGTTAACCTTACTTTAGATTTATAAATGTTAACCTTACTTTAGATTTATAAATGTTAACCTTACTTTAGATTTATAAATGTTAACCTTACTTTAGATTTATAAATGTTAACCTTACTTTAGATTTATAAATGTTAACCTTACTTTAGATTTATAAATGTTAACCTTACTTTAGATTTATAAATGTTAACCTTACTTTAGATTTATAAATGTTAACCTTACTTTAGATTTATAAATGTTAACCTTACTTTAGATTTATAAATGTTAACCTTACTTTAGATTTATAAATGTTAACCTTACTTTAGATTTATAAATGTTAACCTTACTTTAGATTTATAAATGTTAACCTTACTTTAGATTTATAAATGTTAACCTTACTTTAGATTTATAAATGTTAACCTTACTTTAGATTTATAAATGTTAACCTTACTTTAGATTTATAAATGTTAACCTTACTTTAGATTTATAAATGTTAACCTTACTTTAGATTTATAAATGTTAACCTTACTTTAGATTTATAAATGTTAACCTTACTTTAGATTTATAAATGTTAACCTTACTTTAGATTTATAAATGTTAACCTTACTTTAGATTTATAAATGTTAACCTTACTTTAGATTTATAAATGTTAACCTTACTTTAGATTTATAAATGTTAACCTTACTTTAGATTTATAAATGTTAACCTTACTTTAGTTAATGACACTGTTGAAGACTTACCAAAAGGCTGAGATTTAGTAAATTTTGAATAACAGAGCTTAACATCAGAAAGGACCTTTTTACATTGGTTTCTTGGAATAATAAAAGAACATTTATAAGAGAGATATTCTTATAAAAAATATGAAAAAGATGATTACTATTTAATAAAGTAACTGCTGAAGATGGTGAAAAAATGCGGAGTAGAGTGAGTCTTGACTTAATACTAAAGAAAAGGAAGAAGATGCGCTTTATGCATACATATTATTGGTATAAACATATATTTTTGCTATTTATTTAGATGTTGGCAAACAATGATGTTGGTTATATTTTATCAAACCCGGCCCCAACCCCGGTCAAATATCAACCCCGGTCGTTTACTACTGCTAACGGTCCAGACTTGAATTGTATAGAAAATTTATGACCACAGTTAGATCATCTCTTTGAAAAATTAAAATTTCAAATGTTTTCAAATAATTAAAAATTGAAATAAGAAAATTGCTTGACAATGATTTTAACAATAGAACTTATCAATAAGCGTTCAAAAAATATGCTCATAAGCTGTTGCTACAGGCCACCTGCTGGATGAACCGAAAACCTTTGTAACTTTATACTAAAAAATATAATAATGAAAAGCAATCTTGAAAAGAAAAAGTATTACTTAATAGGAGACTCCTTCGAATACTATGAAAATCAAAATACTAGAAAGTTTTTTAACGATCTGTTCGAAACTGGAACAATACCATTAATTAATCGACCGACCAGAATCACAAACCATGCACCATCATTAATTGACAACATCTTTACTACTGACTTTTTTAATAAGTCGCTTAAAAAGAGTATAATAAAAACAGATCTATCTGATCATTTTCCAATATTTTTCTCATTAGAATTAAACGTAAAAAAAGAGAGCCGTGTAAAACTCTCAATAAAAAAACGGCTTTTCAATATTAATAACTTGAATTCCATTAGAGAACAACTATCACTTATAAACTGGGACTACATCAATTTTAATGATAATATTAACATAATCTATGATCAATTTTTCCTTGGATTACAAAGGGTCTCATTAAATCCTCAATAATTAAACAGAAGTTATATGTTAAATACCTAAAATCAAAATCAGAAAAACACAAAAAAAATTACTTAAATTATAAAAAATTATTTGAAAAGCTTCGTAAAAATTCAAAAAAAAAATTTTACTCAAACTTGCTTAATAAATACAAACATAACTCAAAAAGGGTCTGGCAAGTCATGAAAGAGGTGACTGGAAAAAACAAAACATAAAAAAAATAATTCAACCGAACATGCCGTTCTTCAACTTACGCGCAACAGCAGATTCATTCAAAGACTCTCGTTTTACATTAGGGCTTTTTATTGACTTGTCCAAAGCATTTGATACCGTGAATCACCAAATCCTATTAAAAAAACTTATGTCTTATGGTATTAAAGATAAAACTCTGCTTTGGTCCAAAATTTACCTTACAAACCGTAAACAGTTTGTATTCAATAAAGATTCTACATCTCGTGCATTTATGAATATATCATGTGGAGTTCAGCAAGTATCGATACTTGGTCCACTCTTTTTTTAATATACATAAACGATCTTCATAAATCTTCAAACTTAACAACAATAAATTTTGCAAATGATACAAATTTATTTTTGTCTCATGAAAATATTAGTATACTATTTACTGATATGACAAATGAATTTAAAAAAGTTTCCGTTTGGTTTAAACAAAATAGATTGTCCCTCAATATTGAAAAAACGAAATGGACACTCTTTTATCCGCCTTCTAAAAAACAGAAACTTCCACATATCATGCCATATCTTTTAATCGATAATATTACTTTTAAAAGGAAAAAGGTTATAAAGTTTCTTGGAATATATATTGACGAAAATTTGTCCTGGAGGTATCATATCGATGCTACTCCTAAAAAAATTGCAAAATGCATCGAAATTCTTTATAAAGCAAGAAATATATTAAGTAAACATCACTTAAAACAATTGTATTATTCATTTATTCATTGTCATATAAGCTATGCAAATAGTATATGGGGAAGCACCCATAAGACAAAGCTTAAATCTTTTTACCTTCGTCAGAAACACGCAGTTCGCGTAATAAATTTTAAAAATCGGTTTTCTCACACAAACAACTTTTTAAAGAAATGAATATTTTAAATGAGTACCAACTAAATGTTTTTAATATTTTGTGCTTTATGTTCAAATGTAGAGAAAATTTGTCACCAACTGTATTTTAAAATGTTTATAATTTGAAACCGAAAAACAAATATAATCTTCGCTCTAATAACAATCTTATTGCCCCCTTTTGCCATCAAAAAAAAAGACCAGTTTTTTGTTTCTTATTGAGAATCTTATCTCTGGAACAAAATAGTTTTACCAAATTTTGATTTTTCTATTAAAAATGCTTCATTTAAACAGAAACTTAAAAAGATTATCCTTTTTTTAGAAAATATACTCATCTATTTTTTAACTATTTTTGTATATTGTTTTGTTTTAGAATAATTACTAAGTTTTTTATAAAAAGGTATATTATTTCATTACGAACAGTTTATTTTTAATTAAAACTATTTTGAAAAAGTGTAAATGTATTATATTTTGAAAGGGCTTCATGATAAGATCCTCATGATCTTTTAGAAGTCCTGCCGTTGTTGCTGCCAAAATAAAATGTAAATATATATTCTCTTATGGTTATTGTAATTATACATATATACATATAATTGTAACTTTATTATCTGGTTTTTGTAACTATTTTTAAACGGCGAAATAAATCTAAAAAAAAATGTGCCTAAAGAAATACCTAAAAATTTTGTAAATTCAATCTCAAAGAGACTAATTCTGTGCTTATTAGAGAAAGGTGGTTCTGCAAAATTTTGAAATAATTTTTTTATGGTTTTTCTTTTGTAAATTGTTGTTTTGATGAATTATTGGAAATATATCCTTAACTTTTGGCCTATTTTTTTTAAAATTAAAATAACATGTTTAGATCTTCTTTTATATATATATATATATATATATATATATATATATATATATATATATATATATATATATATATATATATATATATATATATATATATATATATATATATATATATATATATATATATATATATATATATATATATATATATATATATATATATATATATATATATATATATATATATATATATATATATATATATATATGTTTGTGTTTGTGTGTGTGTGTTCAAAGGCATAAAGTTGTAAAATTTGCTTCAAACTTCCATTTATTTAAATCAAATCAAGCTAATTTAATTATAAACTATTTATTAATAAATAATAATGATTAGCTCAAGATAATTTCATTATAAATTTTCCCAAATTTTAGAGTAATAACATTATTAGAATAATGTTAGAAATAATAATTAATATTAGAAAGCTATTACTCTAATAACTGTAGCCATCATAGAAATTTTATAAACATCATAGAATTTTTATAAATGTTTTTATGCTTAGATAAAATCTGAATGTTTTGTAAAGAATTTAATAAATTCTGAATAAAAATAACCTTACAAGCTTACTGCCTCTACCTAACGATGATGACAATAACTTTATAAAATGTTTGGTAAAATGTTTATCTTATACTAAATATATCTACAATTTTTTAACTTCATTTAATTATATTTTAGTGTTTGAAAGTTATGAGCTTATAACAACTGATCAAACTTTGCTTATTAGAATACTAAAAAAAATATTAAAAAATATTATTAATTTTTTAATTATTTTAAGTAGTTATAAAAGGAAAAAAACTAACTTTTATAAATTCGAGATTCAATTCACAAATATATAAGTGAATATATTCAATTTGATGTTTAAATTGTCAATTCGCATAGGCCTAACATACATGCACACATTACATACATATTGAAATATTTATACATATATATATATATATATATATATATATATATATATATATATATATATATATATATATATATATATATACATATATATATATATATATATATATATATATATATATATATATATATATATATATATGTATATATATATATATATATATATATATATATATATATACATATATATATATATATATATATATATATATATATATATACATATATATATATATATATATATATATATACATATATATATATATATATATATATATATATATATATATATATATATATATATATATATATATATATATATATATATATATATATATATATATATGTATATATCTTATATTGCTGATTTAGGTAAGCAGTGTGACGTCATACTGAAATAGCCCGATACCGAGGGCTTCAGTACATACATTAACTGACAAATAGCCTGACTCGCAGCGGAGTTCTGCTACATTGACTAAGGGTTTGGAATGTGGCAGCGATCTTTTCATTCATTATTCTTAGTTTTCTTTTTCTTTTTCTAAAAAAGCCGTTTTGATTTAAATAAGCAAAAAAAGTGAGCAAGTGCTTAGATAAATACGCTATAGTAGATAATTGAGTAGCCGTGGCGAAGTGGTTAGTGTTCTGGCTCAGAACACAGAGGTCCGAGGTTCGACGCCAGCTTTAGTCCAATAAGCAACATTGGTAAGGAAGGAGGCGTGAACTTTTAGTCAAATGCTCTTCCTCTGTGCTCTGTGATAATACCCTAAGGACTTCTGGGAGCACCTAAATAACCTAAAGTATTACAAAAAGGTAATGTTGATTAAGAATTTTTTAATTATGAAAAAAATTGAATACTTATATTAGTAAACATCCCAAAAAAGATGAAAAGGTTAAATTTCTACGCTAAAAAATTTTTTATAAAGGATTTAAAAATAACAAACAAAACACACTAAAGTGCTATGCTGAAATTACATTTTATTTATTTTTAGAGATTTTTTATTTTATTTGAATCATCGCATTATGTACTGGTAGTTACTTTTATAATAATTTTTTTTAAATAAACGGCTAAACGCATATTTAATAGTCAAAAATTATAAAAAGTTGCCCGTTGTCAATGAGAAATTTGTTATATTTGTCCGTAGGCATTTTAAAACTTTTTAAAAATTTGTCCGTAGGCATTTTAAAACTTATAATGCAAATTTTACTCGCTTGCGCATAATAACTTTCCACTTATTTAGTAAGTCTGAACGACCGTGTGTAAACGTTCACAGCATTCTCTTACGACATTTTAAACCATAATTTATAAACGCACCACAGTTTGATATTTTTAATCTTTTTGTATCATGATTATATAGTTATTTTTAGCTTCCAATATTTTGATAAAATACAAAATCTTCTACAATTTTTTTAAGTTAACAATTTGTAAGTTTTTTTAAGCAATTACAAATAGTTTAAGTTTTTGGAATTATGTCTCATGGATACCAGACATAATTCCGAAATCTGAATCTGAAAAACAAAAGAAAAAGTAAAAAAGATGAAAAAGGATGAAAATTAAAAACATTAAGAATGATGTAGGGCTTTTTACTAAAATATAAAAAAAATTGTTGTTAAGTCCAGTACATAACTGTCGCGACCAAAGATTCAATATCAGAAATATTGCTGAACAAAATTGCCCAACAAAGTGAAACAAGTGTTATTAATCAGAAACCAGAAGAGATCTATCAATCTAAAGATAAACAGATTCAGAGTCAGTGACTCAGCTGAATGGAAAGTAAAATCTTATAGGCTATTATGCAGATATAATCCTTTCACAGAATTTAGAAAGTTTTCTTTTGATGGATAGACATTAAATTCTTTTAATGGATTTAAAAAGTTTTCTTTTAATGGACTATTTAGAGCCAAGATAAATATTTGATTTCAAAACTCAAAATTATTGGCGGTCAACGATGCGACAAGAACAATTATCTTCTTTTGCACATTTTTCAATTGAAAACGATTTTAAGTGGGAAATATCATTTGAAATGATTTTTATTTGAATTTTTAAATTTTTTTTATATTTGAAATAACTTTATTTATAGTTTTGTCGTCAAGCAAAGTAGCAAAGTAAATATAAGCAGTAACAAAGTAGCAAAATAAATGAGTTATATAATAAGCTATATAATTTAGTTAAGTTATGTAAATTTAAGTAATATAATTTAGTCTAGAATTCAGTCTACTGTATATTACAACTTAATTAAAACAGTTTCTAATTATTAAAGTGGTTTTGAGTTTTTTTTTGTTGCCTTTTTACTCTATTTTTAATCACTCAATAAAAAAATAATAACACAAATATAAAAAAATAAAAACACAAATATAAGCTTTGATTGTAATAAATAAGTTTTATTTGCAGATGACACGATAAAAAACTCGATGACACGATGATAAACTCGATGACACGAGTTTATTTTTAATTTTAATGGAAATATCAACCTTTTATTTAAAATAGTAAACAAGGAATTTTTAAATTTAGCAAAATAGTTTATGGCAAAAAAATTGTCGATAAGTTTAAATAAAACTAAGTATACCTTTTTCCATAGACTTTACGATAAAGAAAATATTCCATTAAAACTTCCTGATCTTTACATTGGCAGCTCTAAAATAATTAGAGAGTCATCATTAAAGTTTTAAGCTAAGCAATTATCAAGCCAAAACTGCTTCAAAATCTTATATTTCTCCCTCATACATTGTTATATAAACTATGCAAATATTGCATGCTGCAGCTCTAATGTAAATAAAATTAAAAAATTGTTTAGTAGATAAAAAACACGCTGTCAGAATTATTTCAAGTCCAGGTCAAATCATACATTTTAGAGAACTATTTAAAAATCATCACATACTCAGTGTTTTTCAAATAAACCTTTATCAAATTCTTATATTTACGTACAAACTTCATAACAAAATAACTCTTATAATATTTAAGACACTTTTTAATAAAATTAATTACGCGCACCCCATAAGATTTTTAAATTACAATTATGAGCCTACCTAAAATGCACTATTTGGTTACTAGATTTTTTATTGCCATTAGGGTTTGCAATCCCAGAGGTCTTTCTCAATCCCGGGATTCTGGGATTGGTAAACATCAATTCCGGGATCTCGGGAGAAAAAACAGATATAGCATCTATATAGTATTAAGTAGAATAAAAACAGTACACTCTTAAACAAAAATATACTTTATTAATGATGCGGTTTGCATTACATCGTTACGTGCATAGAAGAAAAACATGCTAATTAAGAAATTTCATTAGAAATAAGGAAATCATGTTTTATGTATCATGTTTCGTGTACTTTGAAATGTGACTTCAGGAAGCAATACTAGAAAAAAAAAAGCTTTAAAGTAAACAAAAGCATGCATGTCGAATTATATTTGGAGCGAATAAAGCAGAACCCTGCGAGCTTTTAATGTGTTTACTTAGAGGTTTAAACATTTATAAAAGAAATTTACATGAAATTTTAGTTTTTATGTATAGAACTAAGCTAGGAATGTCACCAAAGATATTTGAATCCTATTTTAGTGAAGTCTGCCATATATATAGCACAAGATTCTAAGTAAAGAGCTTTGCTATTCCAAGATATAGTCTAAAATTGAGTTTATACTCAATTAAGTATCGAGGGCCGTATTTATGGAATCTATTTTCAGATATTACAAATAAAAAGAAAATCACTCTTGATCGATTTAAAAAAGAATCTAAACGGTTGTTCTTATTTATGGATCTCACTATGCGAGATTTTAAATGCTTTTTTTAAATAAAGTAAAGCTTTAATAAAAAATCAAGGTAACTTAAAAAAAATAATTGTTTCAAAATATTGTTATTATCCAAATCCACAATAACAAAGTTTATTAATGATATTACTCTCTTAATATAAACATATATCTTTTTTTTTTTTTTTTAATATCATCTTATTTTATTTTATTACAAGTACATAATCGCTTTTTTTTGCAACTGCAGATTTTATAAAAATGGGGCTCGGTGATAAGGCAGAATTATATCTTCTACTTGAATGACGAATATAAAAAAAGGCGAATAAATATATATATATATATAAAAAACACAACGCATCCAATTTTTCATCGCCCAACCTGTTACGAATTTTATTATTATCAGTACAGAAACAGAGGAAGAAATTTGTCGTATAATAGAATACTAGAATAAACTAATAAACTATACATTTCAACTATTAACTCAAAACCCCCTTAAAATGGCGATTGTGAAATGATCGCGAAAATATTTTGTTTTATTTAAGTTAATTGATTATTTATTTGTACTAACCATTCTGTAAGTTTCAATTAAGTTTTAAGAGTTTTATTATTATTATACTATTCTATGTTTTATTATACCAATCTATTAAGTTTTAGGAGTTTCGTGTAAACTGAATTAAACAATATAATTATACCATGATAAGGATTAAACATCAACTAATCATCAACAAACAAAATGTCGCTTTTAAATTTCAAGACTTGCCTTAATCATTAATATAAATTAAAAATAAAAGTGGTTCTAAAGATGATCATTGGGATATTCTACATTTTATATTAATATTTTCAGTTTCTCCGCAGCTAAAAGAAATTTCTTTCTATTTGATAAATGCAGTTTATGCGGTAGTGGTGTACAGTGATCCAGGATTTTTTGAGATTGAGCTAACTTCCAGATATGGAGCAAACTCCAAATATCTGTATGTTTATACTAATGTCAAATAATGAGGCTTTGCAAACCTCTTCCCTAAATGTGAGGCAACAAGTTAATAAGGTTTTTTTGTATAATTTTTAACTAGAATTGTGTTTAGCGACACATTTTAAGTTTCAAAGTATTATCTCTCAGTAGAAAAAACTTTTTTATCAACTTGTTGCCCCTCACGTTTGGGAAAAGGAGGGGGGAGGGGTTGAAACCAAAAGGGTTTTTTGTTCCCAACTTCCAAGCATTGCAATTTTTTCCAAAGCCTTATTATTTGACATTAGTATAAATATACAAATGCTTGGAGTTTGTTCCATGTCTGGAAGTTAGTTATCTCAAACACCGAAAAATCCTGGATCCGTCAATGGTGTTGTAATGGTAGAGTGCTCGCCTCATAAGCGAGAAGTTTCGAGTTCAATCCCCACCACGTTCCTGGTAGTACCGCGCTCAATATATTTTATCAACGCAACGGCCTTGTTCGTCAAAGCTCGTGTTTGAGAGTTATAAAGTTGAGAGAGGGTTGTAATTACAAATAAAGTAGCCTCCTCGACTGTAGTGGTCATCATGACCTTGTGGAGGTGAATTCTAATAAATAAATTTAAAAAAATATTGATAAACTAAAAAAACCTTGATTTACTCTTTGAAGATTTAATCCATAGTTTTCTAGTTTTTCTGAGAGACTTTAATGTTCAACAGTGTCAAATGTCTTACTAAGATCAATAAATGCCTTACTAAGACCAATAAATGTCTTACTAAGACCAATAAATATCTTGCTAAGATCAATAAATACGTATGCTTGTTCTTATTGAATGTTTGAAAAATATTTTGAACAAAAAGTCAGTTGAATGATAGTTTTTAAATTCAAATTGTTTGTTACTATTGTTTTCTAGAAAAGTTACTATTGTTTTCTAGAAAGGTCTTCTATATATAATGTGTAATTATAGAGGTATTTAACAACTTTCAGTTTTCCACTGGTAACACCTTTAAGTTTATAAAGAAATTACCTTGTTTTAAAGATATGTTAAAGATATGTATAATATCATCGAATCATAGCCTTTTCTTTGGTTCTAATAAATAAACAGCATTTTTGTTTCTCTTTCAGTTAATTTACTATTTTCCATTCAGATTTGTTAAGTTAAATTTTTGGTGCTAGATGCCCTAACTAACAGATGCGTGGCTAAACAACTTTGCAATTAAAGATTCATTAACAATTTCGCATTTATAATTAGTTTATAATTAGTTCATTCGTTTATAACTAGTTTTTTTGGAAGACATTACTATTTTAGGTTTTTGCACCTATTACGTCCTTAATTAATTATATAATTAAATAAAAACTCAAATATTTTAGTGAGACTCGTGCCTAACAGGCCCAGTCGACACGTCTATTGAACGCTTTGGACGTCTTTTAAACATTCAAAAGGTTTCGGTCTGGTATAGCAATCTAAAATTATTTCCGTCAATAAATACTCCCGGAGTATTTATTTTCTAGGATATAAATACTCCGCCAAGATATAAGTATTCCACTAAAGTTAAATTTGAAATATATAAAAATACAATTGAGTTTGAGATGGTGTGTCGCATTTTTCTGATGCTTACTGATTAAATAATTATAAGAATAACAACATTGGTTAAAAAGCAAATGGTTTTTACAGTATTTTACATTGAAAAGCGGCTGTATCTTTTGTTATTTTACTTAATAAAGTTACATCCTCATAAATAATACATCCTCATACATAAATACTCCTATAAAGTTTCCAAAAATATTATTAAAAATAACCCTAACCCTGACCGTGGCACCTTCAAATTTTATCAAGAGGATATATTTTCTTTCTATTTGTACCGCTTTTTTTGGTAATCGGCTTTTCGCTCCTCCCTAAAACACACGCTTTGGCCCTTTTTAGCTCATTTTATTGGGTTTCCCGTTGTTAACTTTTTATTTCTCTTTTAAACACTTATACCTTGTAGTATTTAAAATCCCTATGATTCCTTGGGATTATTATGAGAAAATCCTTTAATCAAAGTTTCTACCTAATTTTAACATTTCTAAACAAATGATAATACTGGAACCCATAACCATTTTTGGCTTGCGGGGGTTTAGTACAAAAAAATTATTAATAAGTAAAAGTAAATATTTACAGTTTATAAAGTTATATAAATGTAACTATTGTGTTTGAATACAAAATTTATGCACAAAAAAATTCTTTTGAGGAAAAGGTGAAAAATGCTGAGACTTTAAACATGATAACAAGTGTCCCCGCATTTTCAATACATCAAAGCTCGTTTCTATAGGTGATTTACCTGTTAATTAATCGGCTGCAGAGGCAAAACCAAACAATCCACAACTAAAATTATCTGCTTGTTTTCGTACAGGCAGAAAAGTTATAAGTAAGTCTTCATTGTTTTTATATTAAGACTGAACACATTTCAAAGAAACAGGATTCAGTGAGTTATAAAGATAAATTACAAAAATTGACTCTTCTATTAGAGCAAAATGTAAGAAACCAATGTCATGAACCATTATGAATAAGTTGAATATGCTCATAATTGACTGGCGGGTATGATATTTGAACATTTTTTAGCATTTAGTACAGATTGGAACTCTGCATTTGGTCCTAGCTGTTTACAAATAAGCATTTGGGCAGCATGCATGTTTCAGCCACAAACTATGAGAGAACAATATGTGCTTATCTTCATTTTTTGGATGATAAAAATTTGGAAAATTTAAACATAGTTTTTCAGGTTTTAAAGCCTTTTTTGATTTAACTGAATTCATTACTTGATGTGATTTCTAAATTTTTTGTTCAACTGTAAACCATGAATGTTTTTCTACACAAATAATAATTCATGCAGATTTCCATTTTTCATCATCGACAAAATTGTTCAAGAGAGCTGCAACTCCAATAAGGGGTCCAAATATTTTAAATAACTTTTGAATGCTTACTTTTATTTTATTTTTCTATTGCATTAAACTTGAGAGTTTGTGATCTCGAAATTTAAGGAAAATACGTGGAAGAAGAAACTTTTTTTTTGTTGCAAAATATTTCTAAATCTCATACAGGTATGATACAACGATTGATACGCTTGCGTAACAATAATGTATGTTTTCACTGCACTAATCAATATCATTTCAACAACTTCGTCAGGTAATATATTCCATAAACTTGTAACTTTCTCTTCAGTTTCAACACAAGAACTCAACATATCATTATATAATGACTTTTTATTTTTATCAATGTATGGCTTAGGCAAAGTAACGTTGTATTTTTTTTTAAAGTAATATCATATAGGTTAACCAAAGTGCATAAGTTGTTTTTAGAAAATGAATGTACTGAATATGGACCAAACCATTTAAATGAAAATTAAATGGCTTGGTCCATATCAAAATTCTTTTTTGATTTTTTAAAAGAACTTTATTGCTAGTTCCAATCAAATGAGGTGCTTTATGGCGTTTATTACAATATTTCTGCTGCTTATTTTGAACAGTTTGAGTAATTTTGAATGCGGGGCGGACGTGTATTTCAGGCACCACCCCCCCCCCCCATCTTCCTTTAGAAGTCCGTAAAAAACAAGTCACGTTTTAAGCATAACATTTATTGAAAATTATACTCTAACCCTGAACCCAAAAATAAAGTTTATTTTATTGAAAGCCATACCCAAATCAAACCCTAAGCCAAACCTAAACCAAACCCCGAGCCTAACCCTAAATTTCAGTACTAGGGTTTGGTTAGGGTATGGCTTTTAAACAATACTCGTTTCGGATAAACGTTTTTTACGCTTACTAAATGGGGGGGGGGGTGCCTGAAATACACGTGCGCCGAATGCGGTATGGTAAACTCGTAAAGAAATAAAAGAAGTACGAACTGCGTCATGCTTTTTAATATCAACCAATCCGTATTTAACATCAACAGGTAAAGTAGGTTCTTGATTATATGATAGAAAAAAATGGTGAACATTTTGCTAACACAATGTGCAAATAATATTCCTTCATTAATGTAGGGCCACTACACAGCTTTTTCATCAAGAAATTTAACTAATGTTTCTTTTATAGTTTTATTCTGACGCTCACATAAGCTATTAGATTGGGGATGGTAAGTAGAAGTTACCAATTGCAATTTTTCGCTGACTTCATTTGCCAACTCTCGTCGTTGATCATTAATTTGTATTTAATGCACCCGTGTCGACAAGTTACTTTATATAAAATGATTGCAATTGAATTAGTAGTTTTGTTTTTAAGAGGTTTAGTTTCTGACCATTTTGTAAAATAGTCTATACAGACAATTAAATATTTAAAACCATCAACCTCTAGCAAGTTACAAATATCAGTTCCAACTTGCTCCATTGCTTTACATACAATTCGAATGGAATGCAGTTCTGTTGAAGAACTTACTATTCTACCATGTTTTTGAAATTGATCACATATTTATATAAACTCTTTTACGTCAAATTTAATATTGTGCCAGTAAAACCTGCTAAATATTTCGTGATAAGTTGCATTTCTTTCACGGTGCGAGGCTATTGCTTTTGCTTTGGATTTTTCACTAAGACCAAAATGAATGTCAGATATTATATTTTGCTGTTGATTTTTACGAGCAATGATTAACTTTTTGCTACAGTATAATTATTGTCTAGTTAAAATGCTAAAATATTTGCCAACTATTTGAAAATTTCTTTCCTTTATCAGGCTTAATTTCTAGTGGATAAACTTTTTCTTTTTGGTATTTTTCAACAGCTACAAAATCAACATGTCGTATTATTTTTTATTCTAGAGTGTAGAAAATTTACTTTTGATATTGAAGGAAATATTTTATGACATCGCGATGTCCTAAAATGTTTTTTCAGCCTAGATATACTTGGTATATCTAAGGTTGAAAAAACATTTTAGGACATCATCATTAAGTTTACTTGGTTATTAATAAGTTTAAGAAATTAACTGTAACTTAATACTTACCATAAAACAGAATTTACAAATGTAAAATCAATTGTCATGAAAAAATTGCTTTTCAAATTTAATTTAAAAGGTAATAAGTACTTTCATTAGGAGCAGGGCCGTTCCAAAATAGGTCTTCTATGGGAGAGGGTGTATGTATTTTTTTGCCAACTAGAAACACACACACACACAAAAAAAGTCCTCAATATTTGCAATTTTCCAACTATAGTTTAAAACTTGCTCAAGGTGTAACTCAAATGCATATATGACAGCTTTAGTGGTGGGGGGGGGGGCACGACATCCCGACACCTTCCCTCCCTCCTTCGGGACGGCCCTGATTAGGAGTACTGATTAACTAAAGGAATTATTTATTTACTAGCCTAAAATGACTGGGGGAGTACTTTTTGACTAGGAAATAAGTATTCCAGGAGTATTTATTTACAGGGAGTTATTTTAAGCTGCTACACCGGGGCCAACTGGAGAGCTACTTTTTTATTTTTTTTAACTATGTAATAAAAAAGTTTCCACTGGGCCACCTCAATGTTTTACGTACTAATATATATATTTTTTTTTGAACGGAACATTTTAAATGTTTTTAAAATAACATACATAACAGAAACTAAGTGCTATTATGATGAAGCCTTTATGATTATGATGAAGTCGATTTTAAATTCCTTTTTTTCCAGTTCATTTCTCCGCTACAGAGTAAAAAATGCGAAAGCGGTGTTTTTTTTTATAAAATAGAAGATATGCAGTCTATTACAATACTTGACTTGACCAAATATCAAAGTTTTAGCCAAAAAAATACTTTTAAATTGGTGTTGTTGCTAAGAATCAAAGTTTTAGCCAAAAAAAAAACTTTTAAATTGGTGTTGTTGCTAAGAATCAAAGTTTTAGCCAAAAAAAAATACTTTCAAATTGGTGTTGTTGCTAAGAATTAAAGTTTTAACCAAAAAAAAAACTTTTAAATTGGTGTTGTTGCTAAGAATCAAAGTTTTAGCCAAAAAAATACTTTTAAATTGGTGTTGTTGCTAAGAATCTTTCAATTATTTTGAAATGAAGTTATTAAAAAAAACGCAACTACAAAAAACAATTAAATTATTTTATCGGTAATTTTAAAAGTGGATTAAATGGTTAAACCAAGGACGTATTAATAGATGGACGTTTAACGTATTGTTTAAAAGCCAAGATATCCGCGCTATTCATTGTTATCATAGCGTTCTCTACTACAGGCCTATTCATTGCGCAACCGGATTTTTTTGTGGAGGCCTACTTTTTTACGGCAAAAAAGATAATAACTTCGTAATTTTAAAACTAAAAAGTAATTTTAATTTTCTGTATAGCCTAATAATTTTTTTTGATGAAAAAAGAAAATTAATATTAAGTAATAAACAATGTAAATAAAAGGCAAAAAAAATTTTTCAAATTTCACACATTTACATAATTATATTATTTCACCTTTAGTTTTGGCTTTAACAGCTAAATACAAAATTGATATTTTCTTATATTGAGTAAATATGTTAAAATATTAGATAAATTTTGATTAAAATTGTTAACAAAATCTGAAAAAAACAACAACTAATATATGAAACTTTTATAAATCTTTTATAAAAAAGTATACTGAATATATTATAAACAGTAGACAACTAAGTAGACTTTTAAGAGATTTTTAATAACTTTAGTGCAGGTTCTTTGCCAGATCTTGAAGTGACAGTGGTACATAAATTTTTTAAAAAAATGTTGCTCAATATTACACAATGATGTTCTTCCATATCCAATAAATAATAGTCTGATATAATCATAAAAATACTACTTAAAGATTTTCGGCATACATGATCTTTAACTATTTGAAAAACTACAAAACAAAAAAATGTCCATTGGCATGAATTATCAGTTGGAATTTTTAATCCACCACGATCCAAAAATTTAGAAAACTGACCATATTTCTGATAATAGAACGTTGTTTGATCTAAAAGTTCATAATCAGTTTGTTCTTTATCATTTCGTGTAACATAACCAGCAATGTGAATAAGTGACATTTTAACATCATCAGCAATAGAAGATTCTAGATCTTGCAAGTTATCAAGAATTTCGCAGCAGTCTTCAGACAATTTGTAATCACATAACGCACATTGATGACCAGACTTCACATTAAAATTGTCAATATCTACATTTAACTTCAAAAGTAAAGATGCATGTTTGATACGTAATTTTTCAATAACTTGTTGAACACTAAGAAAATATGTACCACCAGAACCTTAACGAAGTATACTATATTCTTTTTCCAGGTGATCTGAAGTAAATTGACCAAGAAGTACATAGTTTTGCGTAGTGTTAAGTAAATATCTACATAAATCTACTAGTCCATAACAAGTTTAATGTATACAAGTTGCAGTATCTTTAGAAAGCTGTTTAATACGCTTACCTTTGGGACCTGCCATTTTAAGTGCCATATCACCAAATTGTAGTATTAAATTTAAACGATTGTCATTAGGATTGTTGATGACAGCCTGCAAAGGATCATTATGCCTTGTATTAGCACCAATGGCTTTGACATTTAAAATTTTCCACCAAATAATAACTTTATTAATAAATATAGAAGTGTCGTTAACATCAATATGAATCATGTCAGGATGTTGCAAAAGAGCAGCATAAGTTTTTTCTGAAAATACTCTTAAAACTGTTAATACACACTGTCGTTCAACAGGTTTAGGAGAAATAGAAGTTTCATTCAGGTCAGATAACTTTAGAAAGCTTCTGGATTCTGCATTGTAAAGCTGCTTTAAATGAGTCCATTTTGCAATCCTGGTTACTCCGTTATCGTCAAATATTAATTCCTGAGTTTTTTCAGTTAACCAAAGATTACGAATATTTTTTATGAGGTGTACAAAATCATAAAGTAAATACTTTCCATCTACTGTTAACCATGGTTTTCCCGGAATGAATGTGTACATTTAAAAAAAAACCTGATTGACACGATTCCCATCACATATAATAGCTTTTACATTTGTACTGACTGAATCAATTATTTGACTAGTTAAATTAATCTGTTCAAACAAAAATTCAGATTGTAATTTTGATATTGGTATCATTTTAATTAACACCTTTGGACCCCCATTTAAACAAACAGCCATAATCCCTAACAATGTTTTGGACAATTCCACTGGGTTATCCTCCGATCTACCAAAAATAGTTCCACCATGGTAAAGCAAACTTTTTTTAACATATATTTCATCATGTAGTATGATACATAATTTCTGCTTATCCGGAAGAGAGTTAAAAATTGAATAAATAAATTTGTTTTCATTAATATTAGAAATTTTTGAAGTAATTCGAGTCAGTGTTGAAATAGATGGAAGTTGATAATCATTTCTTAAGCGATTATATAATGCCCTTGATGTTAAGAAATATACAAAAGAGCGTATAAGTATTTCAGGTGTATAAAGTTTATCTCCAACTAATTTTGGTCCCATAACTGAAACATGTTGCATAATTACTTCTTTTTTATGATCAATTTTTAAAGAGCCTAAAAAACGAAGTATCTCATCAAACTTAGACCAGGAGTCAACAGTTAAGATTCGATTTACTGTTAAGCTAGAAATGTGACACTTAATCCCATAATGAAATGTTTCAAAGGTAAGATTTTCATAAATTTTAAGTACAAAAAAAGGTATTCCATTAAAAAATTGCAAAGATTGTATAACAACATAGCCATCAACCATAAACGATATAACTGGATATTGGTGATCACTGCTATCAATAAACTTGTTTTTAATGTCACAAAAAGTAGCTTTATCCCTTTTAAGAAATGTATCTAGCTCATCATCTATTATACTTCTAATGCCACTTAAAGATCTTTTGGTAGATCTTTCAGTTGGATAACCAGTTGGAATTTGAGATAAATTTTATAAATATATTATTTGCTTTAAATTATATCTGCAACTCCATGTTTAAATTGTATAAGTTTATTAACATTGTATTATATTCCATTATTTAAATGTTTGCCATAAACGACATGACATTGTATCTTGTCTGAGGTTAGTGCTATATCCTGTCGTTCAAAAGTACAAATCCGATCTTACTCAAATCGCAGACCTGGAAAATGTTTACGCATGCGTATTTTCCGTGTAATTTAAAACCATACTAAAACATAAAAATAGCCTCGTGCGCCAGCTCAAAGCTTAATGTAAGGCCTATTATTTCTCTATAAACTTATGTAAACAGATTAATACATATATTAAGTTATAATTAAACATATATAGTTTATCGTAATATTAGATATTGTTATGTACTTATAATATATAAAACAAATAAAGCTTTTGTTGTTTGTTGTTGTTAAGAATTATCATTCATCGATTCATTTCAAATCAACATTTAATAAAATGTCATCATCTGGTAAGAAATTCTAAATCTGCTGTTGTTTTGTTTTTCAATCAATCAATTATTTGAATTTAAATGTTAATGCAAACTTAGAATAAACAAACTTGTTCGACATATATGTTTGTATGAAAATAAGTAAAAGCATAAAAGTTAATAACTCACAGAATTTTTATATAAAAACTCTGTGAGTTATCATGACTTTTTCTTTTACTTATTTTCATACAAATAATAATATACATATCTAAAATACTATATAGTTATATAGTATTTTAGATATATATATTATTATTTGTTTATAAAATAATTAATAACAATATTAGCGTTAATAAGAGCTTAATAGTAGTAACAATAACACAAAAAATAATAAAAAAAAAAAGCAATACTAATAAAACAACTAAAATGACACCTATAGGCTATAGGTATCATGTTTTATTAGTATTGTTTTTTTTAATTATTTTTGTGTTATTGTTACTACTAATAAGCTCTTATTAGCGCTAATATTATTATTAATTATTTTATATTACAAATAATAATAGAGTATAGCAATAACAACTATAGTAAGATATGCATAGCAATATAAACTAACTAACTACAGTATAACTGCTAATATATAACTATAGTATAGTATAACTAATAATAACAAAAATGATAGTATATCTAATATAATATATTAAAAGAATTGTATAACTAATAACTATCGATAGTATAGCAATCACAAAAACATGAGCAAAAACAACAATAGGAATACTAATTAAGCAATAGACAATAATAACTTAAGTTTTACAAGTACGAAAGATAAGATAAAGATGATATAAAATCATTTGAATAGGTTTTTCAAGAAATTCAAATTTTGATTCATTTTTAGAGGAAGAACAACATCGATCTTCTAGATCAAGATCATCCAGATCAAGATCATCCAGGAGATCAAGTATATTTAAAAAAAAAACATGTATATGTAAAGAGAGAGATAAATTATTTTTTTCTAATTAAAGTATATATTACGTTATATTATTATACTATTTGTTTTTAGAAGAAGAACCCAGACGTTCTAAAAATAAAAAATCAAAAAAAAGTATAACACTTTAATTTTATATATTCAAAAGAGATATATTAGTTAATAATAATTGATATTGTTGATAATACTTTATAATTTAGAAGTGTGTTTATGTATCATTAATTTTCAGTAGGAGGAAGGATGGACTGACTAAAAGTTTTATGCTTGTATTATATATATATATATATATATATATATATATATATATATATATATATATATATATATATATATATATATATATATATAATATTTATTAAGAAGTAGAACAAAATATATTTAATTATAATCTTTTTTTTATTGTTATGTTGAATTATTAAACAGTTTTAGATGTAATAATCAAATTTTTATTTATCTATTTGTAGATAGAGAAAAAATGTTGGAAAGTATTGGTGAGCTTTTTTGTTTTGATAATTTATATTTTATACATGTTACACTTTTTTTTTGTATTGCTCAATTAAATAAATTTTTATAAGTTTTTAATAACTGCATATAAATATTGTCCATTCATTTCTATATGTATATGAAGTGCTTGTGCGTTCTGATGGAATATGAAATTCTGAAGGAGACAGTTAGTTCAATTTTTCAGATTCTAATAAGTGGGCAGTCTGTGATGTATGGTTTATCATAAAAAGTAGTGTTGTTACGACTATTGAAAAGTTTGACTGTTGACTAATTCGACTATTATGTTTTCTACATTTTTAAAATTCACTAAATTGACTAACACTTTTTTGAAATTGACTAAATCAATTTAGTCGAAATATGTGAATAAACTATTTAAAATAAATGCAATTTAAATTAATTGAGTAATTTAGGGCTGAGTACCACATTTTTAGTACTAGGGCTGTAAATATTGGGGGTTTGATTATCACTTAAAAATACCCAGCGGGAGAGAAACTTTTCTTGGGTGTCTGCAGGGCTGAAGATCCCCAGTCACACTGGTATACGGTCACAAGTTTGGGGGACAGACAGGTTCACCAAACTGGCGGTTAATTTTGTTAGATCTGGTTAATTAGAAAGTTAAAAAGCATTAACATTACTTACCATTAACTTATGGGGAAATTAGTTCTAGTTACCAGACATAGCCATCAAAAGGTGTTAATGAAATAACTTTCTATATTTATTAAAATTTATATGCAGTTATTATTATTGGACAATATTTATATGCAGTTATTAACAACTTATAAGATTTAATTAGTTGAGCAATACAGAAACAATAGTGACATGTATAAAATATAAATCTAATACTATCTACATAGAGACTTGTTGTTTAAGTTGTAATTTTGTCTTTTCTTTAGTTGCACAACAAACAGAAATATGTATGTTTATTTTTTAAGTAATTTTTATTTATAATCAATATTTGTTTGAGATGTTAAACGACTATGTAAATTTAACTCAAAAAGTCAAAGTATATATATATTTTTTCCTTTGTCTTTTTGTAACTATTACGAATTGTTTTTTTAGTGGAACAGCAAAGAGAGATGTGTAGGGATTTATTTTCAGTTATGTTTAAATTATTTTAAATATATACTTTAATTTATTATAGATTACATCACTGATTATTTATGTTTTATATGTATTTTTTTTATAACTTATTTAGTAAAACGTGTTGGGCAATTAGAAGATAAGGCAGGTATATAATGTTCAACCTATTTAAATTATAAAAAAAAGTTATCTACAATCTTCTTAATACGGAGGTCACTTTTATCATTTTTCAAAAAATTTTATTGAGGGTTTTTGGTTTTTGTCAATATAATGGTAATATATGTTTTGATACTGATATATATGTTATATATATATATATATATATATATATATATATATATATATATATATATATATATATATATATATATATATCAGGGAATTTCTTGTTCCAGAATTCCTGATATTTTTCTCAAATTATAGTTTTTCCGGTTATCAAAAATGTTTTCTCGTATATTCAAGATTATATAATATTTGTTGTAATGTATATATATTTTTTGTTTTCAGTTATCACCTATAAAAAAATGTCATAAGTTTCTATAAAAATTATGAAACCTACCAGCTGAAAGCTTAATTAGGAGAATAGTAAGGGAAAATATGTTTCAGATTTTTCTGGATATTTTACATAAACTATATTTTCTGGGTTTGTAAAAAATGACCTGGATAATCACTGATATATATATATATATATACATATATCAGGGTGTTACCTAGCTCAATGGAACCACGTATTTCACGGAATTCCAAATAAGTTTAAAGTTCCCAAAAATCAATGACCTTTTTTTTGTAAGAGTTTTTTTTTAGCGTTTCTGGAACAATTTGGATTAATTTTTTTTTTTTTTTTATTGTGTATATATGTTTGTGTGTGTGTGAAAATTAAAAAAAAGAAGAATCAGGGGATTTGATCGTTAAAAGTGGCTGGCTACCCTGAATAATTTAAATGTCATAGTTGTATTAAATTGAACTCAATAACTTTTCTTTGAACTTTTCAATAAATGTTAAATAAATTTATTTACAATTTTATTTTTAAATAAATTTCAATCAATGCTAAATAAATTTATTGTTTGCTTATAACTAATTGCATTGTTTAGCTGCGCTAGCTAATCCACTACCACTATCAGAACCTGTGCCAACTAATGCACCGGCTTCAGGTAAGAATTATTTATTGTAAAAAAATTTTAAAATGGCGTAATTTTTCAATATATATATTTATTACAATATAAGTTTCAATATAAAAGTGTTCAAATGAAATTGTTTAAGTTTTTGATAAATATAGATTGTAAAGAGTTTTCATATTCTCCAAAAATAGATTTTTTACTTTAAAATAAATTCCACATTTAATTTTTAGCGTCATTGTCCGCTGCAACCGGTAAAAGCATCTTTTTTAAATATATTTTTATATTAATAATATATTTCATACATAGTTTTAATTATTTCTTTTATAAATTTTAACATATGTTATAATTACTTCTTTATTTTTAGATACCTCGTACGAAGCTTACAGGGTGTATCGGAGACGAAATCGTGGGCCCACTAGCCCCAATTCATATAGGAGGTGGGCCGAAAATGGGGGTGCAGACGACCCCTCCTTCGTTTGGCAGGGTTATGGAAGGGGTAGGGGTAGGGGGAGGTGGGGGGGCAATAAACATTTTAATTTTATTTATAAATAGTTTTTGTATTGTACTTTTTTGTAATTTTTATTGTTTGAGTTTTTGCTTTTTTTGTTTTACAGACATATAAATAACATATTTGACTTTATTTGCTTTTATTTGAATTTCCCTTAAGTTTCCAATTGTATGTTTCAATTTATACATTCACTAAAATGAAAATACTGTTGATGTAGTTTCGACAGCAAAAATTTAGCTTGCAAAAACTACATCATCAATTTCATCCGTTATTATTACATATATATCTTTATCCGGATATTTTTTAAGGCTTTTAATCCGGTTACTTATAAAGTACATACATACAAGTTAAAGTATTAATTCATGTTATGCATATTTATGCTCATGCATATTTCGGCATATACTTTGGATGCGTACTAAAAAAATCAAATTTCAACGTTGAAAGTTGAAAATTTTAAATAGTTTTTCCTTCTTTAACATTAGGGAAACAATAGTCTTTCATTATCTAAAAAAATATCTGTTATATATATAATATATATCATTTATATCAAAATACATATATCAAAAATATCTATTATATATATAATACATATCATTTTTAACATAATATGCATTCAATGTATAATTCTAATAAATCTTTGAATTTGCTAAATTTAGGTAAATTCGGATTTTCTTCATATTAAGTGTAAACATATTTATCTATCCATATAGATTAATATTAAATTACATAATGGAACTAGAATTAGACGGGCTTTCAGCTAGTTTTGGGTTATTTTTCCACTCTTCAGAATCTTTTAACGCTTTAACAGCATTTTGGCAAATTTCTTCTGTAGTTGCATGAGCAATTTTATGCAATTTTACCTTAATTGCATCTTTAACAATACAACATCCATTAGAGGTTTTGGAAAGCCATCTCTCCCAAGCTTGCTCTCGATGAAAGTCGCATATCAAAACATTACAGCCTAAATAAAATGAGTTGGATTTTGTTTATACAGTGGTTGAGCTAACACAAAAAAGTAAACTAAACAGGATTATTAAGCATCAGTCCTCACCTGGAAATACCAACTCTAATGACCTTATCTCTTCATTTGAGTAATCAGTTAAACAAAACTTTGGCTGAAATGTAGGGTTCCATTCTTTAATGCATAATAGTGCTTCTGTGATAGCAGATGTGGTTTCATTTTCACAAACAAAAATGGCAACAACCTGATAATCAATGTTTGTTTTAACAACCAGAAAAAAAAGTGGGAGAGCATACCTAGTTGTGCGGTATGTTGCATCAAGAAAAATTAGCTCATTTCCGTATCGCAAGAGTAATCTTTTCTGCCAAACATCTTGATAGATAAATAACAATGAATCCTTAAGCTCTGGATCATCAACCATGTTTACACCTTTTGGTCTAAACTTTATCATTGCTTCTTGGAAAATTATTTGCCATTCACTTATTTTATCATGCAAACATTCTTGATCTATCAACGATCTGCGAAGTTTTCTTCTCGCATTTAGCATATGATTTCGAATGGTCTTATCTATTGGAAAGTAACGTTTGTTTGCGCTTTGTAGATTATTATTGGCAGTAAATTCTGCTTGAACAAAAAACTCAAGATGTTGTCTCATTTCCGATACAGTGTTAACACCTTTTTTTACTAGATCAGCAATTTTTACTATGATATTTTCAGAAATGGGCTGACTGATACCTGCATTCTGAAAAATGTAACAAAACCAACCTTATAGAAAACTTTAAGAAACAAAGCCACATAACTTTAAATTAAATGAAAATTTTTACTTACATCACCTACTGCATGATTCTTATGAACAGAAATATCAGGCAATACTAGGATATACTTTCTGCACTTAAGTAAAATTTCAGGGTCAACTAAAGCTAAACGGAGTTTTTTTGATGTTTCCTTTCTTAACCGTACTGTATTTTTAGAAACCTGTAAAAATGAGAGATAAATTGTTATAACTAGAAGATAAATTTTTAGTTATTTTTAAAGCTATCTAATTGTAGGGTAATATATTATTAACATATTAAAAAAATAATTATATATATATATATATATATATATATATATATATATATATATATATATATATATATATATATATATATATATATATATATATATATATATATATATATATATGTAACAGACACACCAATAAATATTAATAACAATAAAATACCTTAAACTCTGGAAATTCAATAATTTCTTTTATATAGACCATGGCAGGACAATCAAATTTTTTGGTATCCTGCAAAATGACTCTATTTTTTTGGCAATAATGATCTGTACTCTACACATTAAAATAAATATGCACAAGTTAATTAAAATCGCATATCTGTTGTTTATGAATTAAAAATAAATATGCTAAAGAATATGATAATAATAAATATTAAAGAAACAAAAAAAATGTACATATATAAAAATTATAATCTTTACACTATAGTTATTTATAATCATTATAACAGAAAAGAGATTTGAAATTGTGAGTAAAATAAAATAAGTTTACAAAATTTTAGTTAAACTTACAGCTTCAATATTTTTCTTTATCCTGTACTGAGCCTTTTTTTTAATATTTCTGTCTTTTCCATGCTGACAGTCGAGTGTTGCTCGTGTTGACACAATGAATGGTACTCCTGTGTAGGAAAAATCTTTGTCCTCATAAAACAACTTGTGTTCTTTCTTGAACAATTCTAAATAAATTACACTTATTAAAGTAATTTCTGTGTTTTAGTAAAAAAAAAAAAACATAAAAAATTGAGTTAAACATACAGTTGCTACAGGTAGACTGAACTTTATCTACAGTTTATTTAATTAATTTGCTAACCTTCATAGTTCTTTTCCATGCTACCTGTACAAGTTACAACATAATGCACTGTGTGCAACATTTCGTGCTCTGCAATTTTCGCACAAACATCTGCATAAGTAGCAAAAACATGCTTGGTAACAGGTACTTTATATTCAACTGATGCCATTTGTTCTAAAATATAAAAATTTGTAATCCTATAGGAATACTCTTGCATGATACAAGTTGTGTCATAAGAGTAGGTCACCATAATCACACAAGATAATAAAATATCTTACCCACTGAATGTTTTAAATCAAAATAACAACTATCTTCAAGAATTAATACACAAATTTGAAATAAGAACTAAAGAAACATTTTTTAAACAGTTTATCAACCTTATCATAAAGAAAAGCAATACAATAAATAACATCATTAAAATACAAACATATTCTTTTGAACGACATTATGCCATTATTATACAAATTTTAAGAACACAAACATAAAGAAAGGCAATATAATGAATAACACTGAATACTAGTATGTGTCTAATATTATTATTGTCATAATGTCGTTCAAAAGTACATTAAAAAAAAAAATGCAATTATTGTTAGCTTTTAATACAAGCATGTACTTTTGAACAACATTACGCCATTGTTATACAAATTTTAAGAACACAAACATAAAGAAAGACAATATAACGAATAGCACAGAATATTATTATATGTCTAATACTATTATTGTCATAATGTTGTTCAAAAGTACATTTAAAAAAAATGCAATTATTAATAGCATTTAATACAAACATGTACTTTTGAACGACATTATGGCATTGTGATACAAATTTTAAGAACACAAACATAAAGAAAGGCAATATAATGAATAGCACTGAATACTAGTATGTGTCTAATATTATTATTGTCATAATGTCGTTCAAAAGTACATTTAAAAAAAATGCAATTATTGTTAGCTTTTAATACAAGCATGTACTTTTGAACAACATTACGCCATTGTTATACAAATTTTAAAAACACAAACATAAAGAAAGACAATATAATAAATAGCACCTAATATTATTATGTGTCTAATACTATTATTGTCATAATGTCATTCAAAAGTACATTTATGTTTTAAATGCAATTATTAATAGCATTTAATACAAGCATGTACTTTTGAACAACATTATGTCATTCTTATACGAATTATAAGAACACAAACATAAAGAAATGCAACATAATGATTAGCACTGAATACTATTTTATGTCTAATATTATTATTGTCATAATGTCGTTAAAAAGTACATTTTTGTTTTAAATGCAATTATTAATAGCATTTAATACAAACATCTAAGGATGTACTTTTGAACGACATTATGCCATTGTGATACAAATTTTAAGAACACAAACATAAAGAAAGGCAATATAATGAATAGCACTGAATACTAGTATGTGTCTAATATTATTATTGTCATAATGTCGTTCAAAAGTACATTTAAAAAAAATGCAATTATTGTTAGCTTTTAATACAAGCATGTACTTTTGAACAACATTACGCCATTGTTATACAAATTTTAAAAACACAAACATAAAGAAAGACAATATAATAAATAGCACCTAATATTATTATGTGTCTAATACTATTATTGTCATAATGTCATTCAAAAGTACATTTATGTTTTAAATGCAATTATTAATAGCATTTAATACAAGCATGTACTTTTGAACAACATTATGTCATTCTTATACCAATTATAAGAACACAAACATAAAGAAATGCAACATAATGATTAGCACTGAATACTATTATATGTTTAATATTATTATTGTCATAATGTCGTTAACAAGTACATTTTTGTTTTAAATGCAATTATTAATAGCATTTAATACAAACATCTAAGGATGTACTTTTGAACGACATTATGCCATTGTTATACAAATTTTAAGAACACAAACATAAAGAAAGGCAATATAATGAATAGCACTGAATACTTTTATTTGTCTAATATTATTATTGTCATAATGTCGTTAAAAAGTACATTTTTGTTTTAAATGCAATTATTAATAGCATTTAATAAAAGCATGTTCTTTTGAACGACATTCTGTATATAAATATATTTTTCTATTTAAGAACATAAAATAAAGAAAGGCAATACAACGAACATTACAGCATTTAAAATAAAAACGTATTTTTGAACGACATTACCTTAAGCTTTGAGCTGGCGCACGAGGCTATTTTTATGTTTTAATATGGTTTTAAATTACACGGAAAATACGCATGCGTAAACATTTTCCAGGTCTGCGATTTGAGTAAGATCGGATTTGTACTTTTGAACGACAGGATATAGCACTAACCTGTCTGAACGTGGAAAAATAATTTTTTCGCCGTAAAAAAGTAGGCCTCCACAAAAAAATCCGGTTGCGCGATGAATAGGCCTGTAGTAGAGAACGCTATGGTTAATGGTCATTAATCTTTTTTTTTTTTTACTCCAAATAAACACTAAACTAAAACCAAATCATCATAAAATGTTTTTAAAGCGTATTTGTAATACAGCAATTTTAGGATTGTCTAATAACCAATTATAAATGCAATATGGAACATATACAACATGCAAACCATTCTATTGATATAAACTTAAAACTCTTTCTTACATCAATGTAAATTTTCTCAAAATTAAAATAAATCAAAGACTCAAAAACAAACGAAAGTATTTAAAATCAAAAACAGGTATTTCTGTTAAAAAGAGGTTTTTATTTTTTTTATTTAAAATATAACTTTGTTATATTGAGAATAGATAGAAACCTTTATTTTGAGAAAAGAAACTCTTTGTTTAAATCAAATCTTACTGTGTTAATAATCGACTAACTTATAAAGAAAACATGTATATTTGTAATTGGAGGAGGGATTTTAAACAACGCTTTTAAAATCTCTGTTGAAACAGAATTATTTGAGTTTTTTACGTTTACATTTTATATAAGTACTGAGCAACAAATTACCAATAGTATTAAAAATAGGTTTTTGCTTTATCAACAAATGCGCCAGTTTTGAAACTTTGAAGTCTTTGCGCCATCTTAAAAACATGGTAAATTTTCATTAAAAAAAAATTAAAACACTGCATTTTTTTTTTTTTTTTTTTTTTTTTTTTTTGCATTATAATAACGTCTGTTGAATAATATATGTTCGTGTTACAGGATAATGTCGATGGGTTATTAAAGTATAATTATACTTAAATTCTAATACAAATATTTTAATGCATTCTTAAACTATTTTAAATTTATATGAAGTATAAATATATGAAAAATAAAGATTTTATTTAATTTCGATCTTATATTGTTCGTTTTTTAAACTTTTTTAATGGATTTTTTTTTTTGCGTTTTAGATCACGAAGTATTATAATAGGATTAATGACATTTTTATGACATCATGACCGACTATTTTTCAATATACAATAACAACGTTAAACCTAAGGTTTTATTAACACACGACGATCTATCTAAAACAGATTTAGTATATGGAAGTTACATATTAAACTCTGTTTTGCCAACCGGATTTTTGCAAACCCACAGAGAATGGACTCGCTTATGGACTCAGCACTTTGCAGAATCTAAGCAGTTACTAAAACTAGACGGCCTGATGTTGTCAGGAAGTGCTGCAGAATACTTTAACGTACCACTGTACATGAAGTATAATGATTTAAAAAATACTAAAGAGTATGTGAAGAGGTATTCCTACATAAGTGATCAGGATGTTATGTTCACCTATACAAACTTGACTCTCATAGAGGAAACCCATTCCAAACCCAATACTCCATTTATAGGAACAATGAAACAATCAGACCATCCAGGCTATGTTTTGATTGTTCCAAATGATAACACATTTTCACCCTCATTAACTGTTTGTTTAAAGAGCGGTGTGAGAGTATTAGATGGCTCAAAAATTATAGAATCTATCAAGTCAAAAATGCGCACACAAGTGACACTTGAAGGGCCGGCATTGGCATTAAGCAATGACTTCAGTCATCTGAGTGATTATGTGCTTTGCTTTACATGCCAGAGATGGCCTTCATGCGCAAGAGATTGGATTACGCGCACACGGCTTGGAAATTGGCCCACTTTTCAACTTATTCAACAAGTGACACAAGACGGCTGTCACGTTGTACGCATGGGCCACATCAATAGTAGAAATAGGGATTTTGAGTTCAGATTGTCATTTTCCAAAGCTGAAGTAACACTGGCTCACACTCTGTTAGATTGTCACCGACGTGTCTACCTTTACGTCAAGTTGCTACACAATTTGCATCTTAAGGAACCAAAGGCGTTGGCAACATACCACCTCAAAACGACGTTGTACTGGATGGTAGAACAGGAACCTAATACAGATGTTTGGAAGCCTTGCAATACGGCAGTTGCTTTTCTTCGATATTTAGACAGACTATTAGTTTTTTTGAAAAACTATAATATACCAAATTATTTTGTACCAGAAAACAACATGATTGATCATGTTAAGCCTGAAAGTGTGAGAGAAATAGTTAAAAAATTAGAAAGAATACGAATAGAACCAATAAAGTTTATTCTAGCCTTTTTTGACGAATATACTCTTACTGTGCCCGAAGAGCCTTATGCTTATTGTCCACCTCGTGAAGAATTATGTGTTTGGAAGAGCATGATTAACGGTCAAAGAAAAAATTACGACGACCAATCAGAGACAAAAACCGCAATCCTAAATTTTCACCGCTGCAGTTTACACCTAGTACTCAGTTGGCTGATTGAGTTTACAGTGTTCTGTCGTGCGCAGAATATTGAAAAGCCTACCAAGTACTGTCGCCAGATGTTTAGTTGTATAGGCGATACATTACGAACAGCATACGAGCACAAAATTTATCGAACTATTACTGATAGTGACTTACCTGAGTTTAAAAGTTACATTTCTGGTGAAATTACACAGATTATAAATGACTTTGTTCACAAACCAGAATTGAATAAGGTAAACATAACCGATGTTTTTTATGAATTTCTCTCTTATCTACCTGAATATAAGTTAGTTAGCAACACTTTATGATTTTCTTAATTGTTACCAGATATAATAATATCATGGTGTTGTGCAATTCTAATTTTTGCTGTATCTTTGACAATTAAATGAACAATAGTTAATCAGAGTAATTAACAGGATTTTGATCACGTGTTCATTTGTACGTGAGAATAAGAACTGTTCTCAAACATTAAGTGTTGTGTTGCACCTGCCCTTTGTATATGGTAAAATAAAAATTTTTCCAAAACTTTTTATTTGAAATTTGCAGGCAATTTTATCGAAAACTTACTAACTTATTTTACTTTGTGTTGTATTGGTGTTGAATCACGACATAATTACAAGTGAACTTTAAGGTTGCGATATATTTGTTTAAAATTACATTAACTGTAAAAAAAAATTAAAAATTTTCAGCTAACGTCTTTTTTATTTACTTTTAGCTCTTTATTTTAAAAAAATCAAAGAAAGAAATTTCCCGACCAACATTAATTACAAAAATTATTTCATCATTTTCAGGCGAACAATTTTTTTATTTAGCATTTTATTTAAAGTTTTTAAAAAATGGTTGATAATTTTTTTTTTAAATATCATTTTAATTTGCTTATGATTTTCTGCTAATCTTCTTATTTATTTCGACTTTTTGCCAATAAGAAAAAATCTTCTTTTAATATGCTTCAAAAGTGCATCAACTTGGTGATGTACTTTTTATCACCAATATCAATTTAACACATTCTCAATATATGTACAAAATGTGTTTAAATTACACTCCAATATATGCACAAAATGTGTTTAAATTACACCCCAATATGTTCTGGCTTCTTTTAATAACCATTTACCAGTGAGAAAACAAATTTATTGATTCTAAAAAATTTATCGATTCTAAAAATCTACTTCTTGTTTTTTCCTTGTGATTTAATAATATATTCTTGCTTAGCTGTTGAGAAGTTCAATAACCATTTACCAGTGAGAATACAGCTAATTTATTGATTCTAAAAATCTACTTCTTGTACCCTTATTCAGTTAAGGTACCCTTATGGTGTCCCATTCCCGCAAAATTTTCGAATTACCACACCAACTTTTAAATTGAGATTTAGACTAAGAAAAAAATAATATTTACCAAGTACTTTTTTGAAAATAAAAAAATTTAAGGATCCCCTCACTTAGAAAAAGTTTTAGTATTTTTGTTCAAAATGTTAACAAATATATTCCATAACAGCTTTAACTTTTCACACAATATAACTTACTATCTTATTTATACTTTATAGAAAATTTAAGTTAAAAAAAATTAATTTAAGGGACCCCCCGATTTAAATAGTAAATTAGTTTTAAGCATTTTAATTTCATTTAATGTAAAATTAATACAATTAGCACTGTTTAAAAAAATAATCAAATATTCATTAAATTTTCTTTTCGTCCTTGAAGAGAAGCTTATTTGTGATGGTCCTCCACTGTTTGAAATAGTAGTTAAAGCTGCGCGGGGTCTTTGACTTTATTTTATTTTAAAGTCTTGTATAAGTTTTACACCTCTTTTGGCGCAGTCATGAACAACTTGACAATACTTAACAACATTTTTCACATAGATGTAATCTTTCATCTTCATACAGTGCTCGACAGGCAATTGCATCCAATCTACCTGGTTTGCAGTCATCTTGATTAAGTTAAATATCAGCTAGGAACGTGGACCAATTAAAAAGACAAAGGAAGGATGTTATCGCTATCGACTTCCGAAAAAAGACTTATTTACGATGTCTTTAAGACGTCTTTTTTTAATCGATTATGCAAATCCAAAAGACATCTTTTTTCGACATCGAAAAGAAGTCTTTTTTTATCCTAATCTTGTCATTAAAAGACATAAAAAAATGCGTCTTTAAGACGCCTTTTTTTAGTCGAATATGCAAATCTGAAAGACATATTTTTTTTTGATATCGAAAAGGTGTCTTTTTTGTCTTTATCTTGTCATGGTAAGACATAAAAAAATGCGTCTTTAAGAGCTCTTTGTTTATCAATTATGCTCTTCTAAAAACGTTTTTTTTTCACGGGGTCGGAATGATTTTTTTGTCATACTTATAAGTATACTATAGTATCCTATACACTATAGTAATCCTACTTTTCATATATTATTTTCATACTGACGTTGTTAAATAAAATCAACTTTTTCACGTCGAGAAATCCTTTCATACGACCTAAAAAACGAGTGAACATAAAAAAACAGTCTATTGTTTGAATGTAAAACAAAAAAGCAAATGAAAATTGATAAGTTGAGTGAAACACATTAGACCTACCGATAATTAATTCAAAAAGTGTTGATTCTTTTAACGCCCTCATGTTTCCAGCGCGGTCCTTTCTTTTTGAACCCACTATGTTAGATTGGGACAGGAGTCAAACGGTAAACAGTCTAAAAATGTATAAAAATGAGTGTGCAAAAGAAATTTACGATCATCAAATGACTGTACAACGATGTATTTTTTTATGAAGTACTTAAACCAAGCTAAACATTTGGACCTCTCAGATTTGCTATGAATGCTAACTTATTGAAAACAGATATTGGTATTTTTCTGTCTTCTATGACGTGACTTTTTAATTAAATTTTGCTGAAATTAAGTGTTGTAGACTCATAACAATTTAAAAATCCGTTATTGACTAAAGACTATCAAAACAAAAAGATAATTCAGCTAATACACCTTAAGAATTGTTATTCATTTAAACTGGATAAAAGTATTAATCAAAGCTCTATTTTAGCATGAAACATAATGATGCTTTACTTAACAACATAAAATTATAAAAACTGGTGATATCATTAGCAACACAGATGAAATACACATAAACAAAAATGAAGACTGGAAAGCTGCAATGATGTTTAGATATAAGAAAGTGTACCTTTCCAGTATCATTTTCACTTGATCTTTTGTATCCAAAGCGAAAGTTTTGCAAAGAGTTCTAAAGATAAACCTGTTGTCATTATGTGCATTTTTTTTACTTGCTTTGTTAATGACAGACAACAGTTAACAAGGAAATAACAACTTAAACATAAAAGTTAAAGAGCCAATTTTTTGCATAAATAGTTTCACCATTCAACTAAATAAAAACAACAAAACTATTCAGATCAGATCATTCAGATCAAAAAAAAAATTGCAAGCTTACTGAATGCTTCTTCTTTTCTATCGTTCGTTTCACTGGCACTTGAACAAGTAAATACAGATAGAAATTGTTTACAGGTTTTATTTTTTGTCTGAAAATAAATATTTTAATTTAATATCTTATAAACAACGTTCTTCAAGCACAACACATTAAAAAATCAGTCCAAAAATAAACGGGAAATCTTTATAAAACACTTACCCGCGACTAACTTAATTGAGACTAGATCATATCAATATATATATATATGTGTGTGTGTATATATATATATATATATATATATATATATATATATATATATATATATATATATATATATATATATATATATATATATATATATATATATATATATATATATATATATATATATATATATATATACTATTTTCGGCTAGCGAGTTTATTTTATAATTTATGTAATAAAGTAATATATTATGTAAAATATACATAATATATATGCTTATGTATATTATAGTATATATATATATATATATATATATATATATATATATATATATATATATATATATATATATATATATACTATAATATACATAAGCATATATATTATGTATATTTTACATAATATATTACTTTATTACATAAATTATAAAATAAACTCGCTAGCCGAAAATAGTTGATTTTTAATTAAATTTCCTATCCAAAAACGTTTCACATAAAAGTTTTATAAAAGTATTATGTAAACAAAAAACGGGCCAATCAGATTGTAACAAAGATATCGTAATTACGATACTGTGGGTTAAAACCCAACTTTGTTACGTTCTTTTGGCAATAATAACTTTTAATTTTCTTAAGCAAATAATGATTTCCTTATTAACAACTAAAGTTGTTAATAACCAAATAATAATTTGTTTTTCATAATTATAATAAGCAACTTATGATTTGCTTTATTAACAACTTAAATTGTTTTCCAGTGAAAAACGTTAGTGAATTTCCCCTCCCCCTCCCTAAAGAAAAAAAATCTACTGGGTGTTGTTTAATTTAACATTTAGATGAAAACTTTCTCTTTTTTTTTTTTAAAGTCATCGATAAAACACGTCTTTTCTACGTCTTATTAAAGACGTACAACCGATTGACGTCTTTTCGACCTCTTTTTTGAAGACGTCTTTTCCACGTCTTTATTTAGGCTGATTATGAAAAGACAAAAAAAGTCATAAAAAAGACGTATTTTATTCGTCTAAAAATATCTTTTTTCCTATTTGGATTTTTAGTAAAATGACTTTGGTGGGGCACATCGAGACAACAAGTTATTTATATAATTGAGTATATTACTACCACATCGTGATGTTGTTTACCGTTTGATGATTTTATTTTTAATCTAAAATGTTATTATATTTTTTTGAGGAAATTAATTTAAGTAATAATTTCAAAGAAAATTATATTTTTATAACTTAACTTTGAATATTATTACTGTTTAATGTAAACAAATAGGGCGAGAAACTATATAAGCAAAATAAATCATCCAAAACGGGTTAAAATGCAGTTTTAGCTGTGATTAAAAAGGAACTTAGATTCTAAGTTAGAATTAGAAAAGCTGCTGATACATATAGATGTTTAACTTTGCTCTACATTAGCATATTGCTAATAAGTCAGCTCATCAAAAATGTTGCCGAATTGTTTCAGGATATTTTATGTATGATTTATGTGATAATAAAAATTTTTAGTTTAATTTAAAATTTAGTAGTAGTTTCCAATTTAATAATATAAGTATTTTATAATAAAACACACAAGAAAAGTTTGTTTTAGTTGTTTTAGTTTAATGTCTGAACACATTTAGGTGATAGATAGCCTTCATTTTTCATCATTTTTAAAACTTTACAATTGACAAATAACAGCTGCTTTTTAACTGTCCCGTTTTGACCTACCTACTTGCAAAATGTAAAAGTTTTGCTAGTCTAGAGTTTCGTTACTTTGTCGTCTCTTATTGTTAGTGATTTTTTTTTTTTTTTTTCATTTTCTTATATCAATAAATTCTAGGAAATTTATAAAAAATGATTAATTTATCCGCAACTAGCATTTGTTTCTTAAGGTGGTAGAGCACAATTAAAATACAAAATTTTGATCAAAATATGAAAAAATTTTATTTTAGTTTATTTTATTCAAAATTTTATCCTCTTTCTTTTGATGTATGTATGGAACAGAAATTGTTTTTTGAAATGTGATAAAAATCTACATTTGCAATATTTTTTACCTTAGCAACGCCTTAGCAACCACAAACATATCTTCTTTTATTATATATGTTGAACAAAATTGCAAGCTAATTTGTCTTTTTGTTATGTCTATCATGCTTAAAATTGTTTGTTTATCAACTTTGCTTTTAAACAAATTCGAATGTTGAGAGTTTTGCTGTAGCACAAGTTTAAGATTCATGTTGTTATTGTTGTATTAGGCCCTATTGTTGTTAGTATTGTTTTAGAGATTTATTATCAACTATTAATAAATTATAAAGTCTATCGTAAATAATAAATAGGAAAGAAAATGAAATCTAAAAAAACAAATAAACAAAATGTTAGCAGAAGAAAAAAGAGAGCATGGAATGGCATAGTTCCAAAGAATGTTGAAGTTTTTGATAATTCTTGTATCAAATCTATATGTTCAAGTGAAAGGAAACTTTCTTCAAAAACAAAAACTAAATTTTCTACTAATTCTTCTCCACAAACAGAAGAATATTTTATTATTGTGCATTTTTACCTACTCAAAAGCATTTTGCAAACTCTTGTATGTCCAGAATGTTTTTGTAACATTGTTGTAAAAGATGATATTTTAAAACGACAAGGATTCTCTCATGTTCTAACAATAAACTGTAATAATTGTTTATGGAATAAAAGAATTAATACTTCCCCAGAGATAAAGAAGAAAGAGGAAACTAAAGGTCGAAATACATACGAGGTAAATGTACGTTCTGTAATAGCTTTCTGTGAAATTGGCTGTGGTTTTTCATCAATAAGTACGTTTGCATCTTTGATGAACTTTAAATGTTTGTCAAAAAATGGATTTTGTCGTATCAACAAAAAAGTTATGAAAGCTTATAAGAATGCTGTCACAGATAGCATGCAAACAGCAGCAAAGGAAGCTCCTCAAATTGAAACTGTCAAAGGTATTCCATGTGTTCGGATATCAATTGATGGATCATGGCAAAAGCGTGGTCATTCATCTTTGCATGGGGTGATCACTGCTATAGCAGCAGACAAATGTGTTGATATAGAAATAAAATCAAGACATTGCTATGGTTGCAGAATGTGGATAGGAAAAGAAAATACAGCTGAATATAATCATTGGAAAGTTAACCATTACTGCCAAATTAACCATAATGGGTCATCAGGTGCAATGGAATCAGCTGGAGCAGTTGACATATTTAAGCGTTCTGTTTTAAAGAACACTCTTATTTATAAGGAATACTTAGGAGATGGGGATACAAGTTCTTTTATGGATGTAGTAAAAGCCAACCCATATAGTGAATATGATATAATGCCAATAAAGTTGGAGTGCATTGCTCATGTCCAAAAACGATTAGGTACTCGATTGCGTAACATTGTCAAGTCTCATAAAGGCACTAAAACACCTCTCTCAGGAATAGGGAAGCTTACTGAAAGTTGCATTAACTCAATGCAAAATTACTTTGGTTGCGCCATTAGAAATAACCTTGATAATCTGTATGCAATGAAGAAAGCTGTTTATGCAATAGTTTTTCATTTTACAGATATTCCAAATCCTGAACGACATCAATTTTGTCCACGAAATGATTCATCTTGGTGCAAATATTGGACTCTAAGTAAAAGTTACAAACCAAATATATCTATTCCTCTATTCATCAAAAATCTCATTACACCCATTTTTATAGACTTACAGAAAGATGACTTGCAGTTGAAATGTTTGCATGGTCAAACACAAAATTCAAATGAAGCGCTCAACTCACTCATATGGTCCAAGGTACCCAAAACCACATTTGTTAGTAAAGATGTTGTGGAAATGGGTGTAAACTCTGCCATTTTATAATAATATTTTAATATAAGATAATGTAAGAGTAAAACAGATGAAACGTAAGACTACTATTATGGCAAAAAAACAGAGAAAAAAACTGAGAGCAATAAAAAAAGGATTCAGTAAGAATCTTAAAGCAAAGGAACCTCAAGACTCATATGTTTCAGGAGGATTTTAACATGATTTTACTGTTTAAATGTGATTTTTTCTTTATTTTGTACTTATTTTTGTTTTTTCTGCAAGTTGAGTTTTTCATATTTTATCGAAATTTCAAAACATGATTTTTTCTAATTGAATAAAGCTTTTGTTCTGAAATTTTCAGGACATATTCCCAACACCATTAGAATTCATTTGACAGATAGATTTTTTTTAATTATTTTTAAAACTCATTTTTTTTAGTTTTAACTTCTTTAAACTGCTTGTAAATTGTACAAAATTTAACTTATCTTAAAAAAAAGGTCATATTTTTACATATAAAAGGAATAATTAAAAATCTATCTGTTAAATGGAGTAAAATAAGGTCATCAACAGATCTGCAAAGTTTGATTCATGGTTTTTAAGTCTAACTCAAGATAACGTGTTTTGAAAACATAAGAATTTTGTCTTAATTTACACTGTTTTTGCGCCATTATGAATTTTTGGTTAACTTTTTCAAAATTTTTTTTTTGCAAAAACATTTTATTTTTCTTAGTAAAGCATTTCTGCATATTTTTAAAACTTTTTTTAAAATCTTTCATAAAAAGTGTCTTTTTTGTGCTCTACCACTCTACCACTAATTTTTTTTCCCTATATGCCCCGCTCTACTCTATCCTAGAGTAGACCGAAGACGTTTTTTATATTTATATTACTCGCGTTATTCCTTAATGAACATTTATAATGAAAGTATCCTAAATAAAATAGTTTCAAAATCCAAAGTAGAATCCTACAGTAAATAGTATATTTGCGGGTATCATTGCATACGCAGATGGTGTTCTCTTACTAAGTCCGACAATTTCTGAACTTCAAGAACTGATTGACTAATTTCAAACTTATGGAATGGCTAATTTTATCACATTAAACTCTGAAAAAAAGAAGATCTTCTAACTTCTAGAACAAGTCCTATTTCAAACAACTTTTTAAATAAGAAATAAATTAATTTTGAATTAATTTAATTATGATTTAGTTAAGCTTAAACATATTCTCTTAAAACAACCTTTACCCTACTAAACTAATTAATTATGTTTTAAAAACCTACGTAAACAGACTATATAAAAAAGAAAACAAAGAATATGTCATTTCCACAAAATTAAATTATTTTTAAAATGCCTTTTATTGGTAAAATGTCAAAACAATTACAAAACAAAATAAATGATTTATGAAAAACTCATTGTAAAACTCCTAATAAATAATCTCATTCTTTAAAATTATTACATATTTTTCAACAATTAATAAAACTCCAAAGCGTCTCTGCTTCAAATATCATATAGAAATTTGTGTGTAAAAATGTTTGTTATGTGGGTCAAGCCACTCGTCATTTGAGTAAAAGAATTGAGGAACATTTTAAAATTACAAAAAATTTCTCAAACAAATCAACATATTTATTCAAAAACTAGTTGCTTTAATGAAGCAAATAAACACTCTTTTTCAGTAATAGTCTATGCCCAAACTTAAAAATCAAAACAGCGTAACGCATTACTTAAAAAAAACTGACAGATTTTTAATTACACGTATCACTTCAGTTCTAATCGACGATTTCTATTACTTTATGATATAGGGTAAAACACCCAGTGTTCGTCACTTTCAAAACTTTCAAACTTAATTCAATATAAGTATTTTTTTCTCACTCGTTTTTACATAAATGATAAATACTTTAATCTTAGCCTATAGATCTATAGTTAGTCTTTATGATGGCCATAAAATAAATTACCTCCGATAATAAAACTGGGAGCTATAGCACCCGTAAGACCCAAATAGCAATCACTAGCATGAAACATGTGTTCGCCATCTGGGAATTTTTTTTTTGTTGCTAGTGTTCGCCACAATTATTCTTTTTAAAAATAGGTATTTTTCTTTTTGATAAAGATTTATTTTCAAGTCTAAACTATTGTTAAAGAACCAAAGTTCTTTGTTTTTTTTTCACTTTAGTTACCAATTAAACTAGAAATCCCCGGTCATATCACTGCGTGTAATCTAAAAAAAAAAGAGAGAGAGAAAATGACATTAATAAATGTGGAAATGTTTATATTAAATTATAAGAACAACATCGTGGACCAGTCATTTATAGATAGATAGTGGAGTAGTCATTTTGAAAATGTTTTTACTTGAATAAGATGCTGTTTTAGACTTTCTTCTTTTGTTTGTATGGGCTTAGTATACACAACTTTTTTTTTACTGGGGATTTTGATTTCTTCGCCAACTCAGTTGCCAAGCGTTTGTCTATTCTTTTAACTTTTGCTTGCTCTTGGAATTTCTTTTTCTCTTTTATTTCCGCCAGAAGAGATACAACTTGATCGGATGTCACAACGAATGGTGATTGAAGCTTTTGTGTAACAGTGTGAACTTTAGCTAAGAACAGTTTATAATTGTACGATAAAAAAAATTATTTTTATGACCATACTAAGTTCATTATTCAAGACCATTACTAAGTTCAATATTAAAATAAAATTAAATAATACCCATGACAAACCTCGACCATTTTTGGGCGAAGAAAACCACCGATGGTTGATCATGACAGAACTAATACTGGACCTTTTTTGTTTGAAAGCTACCACAGGCAAAGGAGATATCATTTTGGTTGTTGAATTATCAGAAGAAGAACAATGGTAATTAATTCCACTAGTAGAGGGTTGGCTTTTGGGAGAACTTGGATTTGTATATTTGCTGTGCTGTGCCTCCAATCGCTTGTTTCGTTCAAACGCAAAATCAAACCAGTTTCTTCGTTTGCTTGTTTTAAACACGTCATATCTGGGACAATCCAATACAAAGTCGTCACAACTTTTTAAAATTTTGTGTAAATATTTAAATTAATAGTTTTAGCAGAGGCTACAAAATTAGAGATGTTACAAAATGTTACACTAATTAATTTAAGAACATATATAATTATATATATAAATATATATAAATTTAACTAAGTATATAAATTATATACTTAGTTAAATTGGGACATACTTAGTATAACTAAGTAAATATGTCCCAATCCTATATTTACAAAAATTATTTATCACTTACAGGTTTATGTATGACCCAGCTGCCTGTGCTTCAGTGAAACCTATTTGAAAAAGTTTCTCACTTGGCTTAGTCTGAATACTTTTACTCAAATATAATATTGGTTCTACTTGGGTTGAAACTTCTACAATGCCACCTTGGTTGACACCCTCAAAAACGCTCTCATCCCCAGCATCTTTCTCGTGTAAGGTTAACTTTGTGTAATCAATAGCATCAGAATTAAATGGCTGTAATCCACATTTCTTAAAAGCACTTTAAATCATCAACTCAGTCATTGATTTTGAGTACATTGGAAAAAAAAATTGTAGCGAACGTTTCTTTTGTAACATAGGAGTTGCATTTTGTTTTAAGACCTTCTGCAACCTTTAACCATGCTGCCTTCATAGGTCCAAATAACCCTACAATCCTCAAAAATTATTATTTTAAATTGTATAAACATATTGACAATTGCACATTAAACCGTATAAACACATAACAATAATTATTTATAAAAATAAATTCCTGGTTAAAAAACCTAATAACTGTTTCTATAAGTTGAAAACATACGTCATATTTAATGATAACAGCTGGAAAAAGTATTTAAATTAAAATATAAAAATTTTCATATATATATATATATATATATATATCTGGGATATATATAATTGTCTTAAAGAAAGAAAACAAGTTCTAACATTCTTGAATGTAATTTTGCAAACATTTTACCAGCCCCTTCTAAACCAAAGCTATAATCATAGTGGATGTGCATTAGCCAGCTCAGAAAGTTGCTCCTGTCGTTGTGTTGCTCTTGTGTACGTATGAAAGCATCGAATTACGCTTCCCTTTCATTCACATTCTGCGGTAGTTACTGCGACCAAAAAAGTAAATAAAAAAAGTTTTGTTGTTTTCTGCTTAGATGCTAATAAATATTTTTATCTGACATCACTTAATTGTTAATATTTTAAAGATTTATCGGACTTTCGATAAAAATTACCCGTTTCTTTATCAAGGAAATTAGAGTTATGGAAATCACATACACTATTTAACGTAGCTTTTTAAATCATTTTAAATGGTTTTCCAGAAGTTTTCACGCAGGTAATAGAAAATAAAAAACTTATCAATAACTCAATTGTATGTGATATTTTTGGCGTATTCAAATGCATTGCCTGTTTATGGGCACTTCTCGTTAATACTTTAGGTAATACTCTGATGTATGTGGCTAGCGGATGTGTTAGGGCATTGTAAAAGGATTTTCTTTCACGTATATCACAAAAGGTAATTCTTATAATAACCTACAATTAACATTCTATAATTAACATTTTAGTAAACAAATAAGTCGGGTTCAACATGAGAGCCTAATAGGGGCTAACATAATATAGAGCCTAATAGGGGCTAATAGTGCTAATAGGGCTGCTAAATAATCATTGATTTTTTGATTTACTTTTTTGTTAAGCAGAAACAGGTTAGTGGCCATAATGAAACTTTGGCGGAGGTGAGGAAAGAGTGGACATAATTTCTTGCTACGCTACGGGATGCTAACTTTGAATAAGTCACTGTTTGTTAGGCTTAAACATATGGCTTCAAATTAAGTTTTAAAATGGGTTTACTCGTATAAATCTTAAAAGACACTAAAGCGAGAAATTGTTAAGGGATCGTCAATAAACTACGTAATATATATATATATATATATATATATATATATATATATATATATATATATATATATATATATATATATATATATATATATATATTGTATGATATTTTGTATTTCAATAAAATACAAAAAACTCTTGAACGTATAAGAGTGCTCAATAATAAATAAATAGGATTTATTTATATTATTTAATAGAGCATTATATTAAATTTAAATTTAATATAATGCTCATTGATTTTTTGATTTACTTTTTTGTTAAGCAGAAACAGGTTAGTGGCCATAATGAAACTTTGGCGGAGGTGAGGAAAGAGTGGACATAATTTCTTGCTATGCATAATTTCTTGCTATTGCTTCCTTATGGACACGATAAAAAAACATATTATTCAAATTTTTAAAAATAACAATCTTTCTATCTCCATACAATGTAACATGAAAGTTGTGAACTTCCTTGATGTAACACTTAATCTCAATGATCAATCTTTTAGACCATTTTGTAAACCAATCAATGAACTAAATTATATACATGTTGATTCCAATCACCCTCCTAGCATAATAAAGCAACTTCCTCGTTCTATAGAATTAAGGTTGTCAGCTAATTCATCTAATGACACTAGCTTTCGAAGCTCTGCTCATTTGTATCAGGATGCATTAAAAAAGTCTGGTTACAAATTTAAACTTAATTATATTCCGAAACTCATTCAACCTCTACCAAAAAACCGTAAGCGCAATATTATCTGGTTTAACCCCCCATATAGTAAAAATGTTTCTACTAAAATTGGTAAAATCTTTTTGGATTTAATTGACAAGCACTTTCCTATTGGACATAAATACCACAAGATTTTTAATAGAAATACTCTAAAGGTGAGTTACAGTTGTATGCCAAACATCAAATCAATCGTTAACTTTCATAACCGTCATATTATGAAAAGCATCCCCCCAGAATCAGATAAAAGTTGCAATTGTATTACTAAAAGCAAGTGCCCTTTAAATCAACAGTGTCTCGTTAATAACATAGTGTATCAAGCCACTCTATATCCAGGCACTCCAGACGGGATTGAAAAAGTGTATTTTGGAGTAAGTGAAACTGCTTTTAAACTTAGATACGCTAATCATACAAAATCTTTTAAGATCGAAAAATATAAAAATGATACTGAGTTGTCTAAGGAAGTATGGAAGTTAAAAGAAAATGGAGTAAACCCGACAATTAAATGGAAAATTTTAAAACGTTGTAGATCTTACAATCCCACAATAAAACGATGCAACTTATGTCTATACGAAAAGTATTTCATAATATCGTACACCTATGATAACTTATTAAATAAGAGGAATGAATTAGTATCTAAATGTAGACATAAAAGCAAGTTCCTCCTTTCGAATTTCGATACGGGTGATTAGGCAGCCGTTTTTAGGTTTTTGTTTTTGTTTTGTTTTGACGACGGAGCACATTCCACTGTAACTTTATATTTTAACGGTTTTTTTTGTTTCTTGTTTTGTATTACATGGCTGATGATTGCCTTTAGGCATGAAACTATTAGTACCAAAAAAAGTTGTTTTCTTTATTTTTATAAATTAATATATATATATATATATATATATATATATATATATATATATATATATATATATATATTACGTAATTTATTGACGATCCCTTAGCAATTTCTCGCTTTAGTGTCTTTTATATTTTGTATGTTATGTAGTCACGTATCTTTTGTATGTTATGTAGCCACGATGCTGAGATGGTGGTTTTCATATTTAATTTTGAAGGTAAAAAATTACATTAAATTTTAAGCTTTTTAACGCGGCGATTTTCATTAAACTTAATGGGCTATTTTTATTTTTTGTTTAAAAAAAGATTCTGCGAGGGAAAACTTTTGATTTTTTTTTTTTACTTGTTGTAAAAGTTTGCGTTACGTAATTTATGGACGATCCCAACCTGATTTTCCGATAAGTCTCGGAAAAAGGCGTACGAATTGGTGAATTCTCAAAAATTAACCACAAAAAAAATTATTTTTCTTTTTTAGTGGTATTTAGTTTCAATATAATTTAATTATTTTCTAGCAATTGCTTTTTTCGATTTTTTTTAAAGGGTTTTTACCGGAATTTTGTTCCGGCCGGAATTTGTGATTCTTAAGTCATTCTGGTTCCGGCCGGAATTACCTCAAATTCACAAATTCCGTCCGGAATGACGGAATTAATTTTTTACCTTTTTTTTAAGACACGAGACACAGATTGTGTATATTAAAATAAAAATTGTCTTTAAGGGCAATGAAGAACTATAGGTAAACCTAAGTAAAAAATACAAAATTCTTATTCAAACACAATGTAATTTTATTCGTAGTAATTATTTATGTAAGAATTTCTAGAAATTTAGCAATATTGTGGTGCAAAAAGAGTTGCTATACAGTTTTGGGCAACAAACTTGCTCTTTTTTCATGAAAAATGTGACCTGTTTCTGAGAATAATCTCATTTTAAATATTACTTAAATTTAAATTAATTTAAAAGTGTATGATGCCTAATAGAGTAAATATTTCAATTTTAACCTAAATGGAAAAATAAATGCATAATATTTATATCTAAAATAATTTTAGATATAAATTTTATGCAAGTTAAAACTTTCAATAAATAAAATTATAAGAAACAAATAAAAACAACATATTAGATATAAATGAAGCAATAATGAATGAAATAAGTTATATATATATATATATATATATATATATATATATATATATATATATATATATATATATATATATATATATATATATATATATATATATATAACTTATTTCATTCATTATTGCTTCATTTATATCTAATATGTTGTTTTTATTTGTTTCTTATAATTTTATTTATTGAAAGTTTTAACTTGCATAATATTTATATCTAAAATTATTTTAGATATAAATATTATGCATTTATTTTTCCATTTAGGTTAAAATTGAAATATTTACTCTATTCAGTTGAATATTATTTTAAAATAACATTACGTGATCAGTTGAATGTTATTTTAAAATAACATCAGTTAAATGTTATTTTAAAATAACATTCAACTGATCACGTCAAAACGTGATCAGTTGAATTATTTTTTTAAAAGCCAAATTGCTTGTTGTACAACATGTTATTTACTGTTAAGTAGCTGTTTAGCCTATTATACATTATACGTTCGAGTAACTTAGAAAAGCATCGTAAAACTGATGTTGGTCTGTAATTTGAAGAATCTGTGTCATCGCCAGACTTAAAAATAGGCAAGACGCGTGCAACTTTTAATTTTTCTGGAACTGTACCAGATTTAAGAGAATGATTAAAAATATGATGTAAAGAGGTTTCTATAATATGAAAAACTGATTTAACAACATTTATGCTAATATTATCAAAACCTAAACTTGTGTTGTTTTTAAGATTATCTAGAACAGATCGTAACTCATTAATATCTAGTTTAGATTCGTCCATGATTTTATCGTATGTTTTTAAATAAGAATCATACGATGATGAACTTGAAGGAATTTTTTCAGCTAAGTTTGGACCAATATTTAGAAAGAAGCTGTTTAGATTTTCAGCTTCTATTGACTTGTCATATATTATTTTACCATTTACTAAAAGTTTCTTTGGTTGAATACTTATTCCATTATTTTTTCTGTCAATAATTTCTTTAATTACGCTCAACGTATTTTTATTATTTTATTAGAGTGAATTAGAGTGTTAACACAATGCGCAACAAAATATTGTTGGAAAGCAGCTGAGTAAGATACACAGACACTTTTTCTATTTTCGACCAAAAAAGTAAATAAAAAAAGTTTTGTTATTTTTTGCTTAGATACTTATCCATTTTTTTTTATCTGGCATCACTTAAGTGTTAATATTTTAACGATTTATCGGACTTTCGATTAAGATTACCCGTTTTTTCATGTCTTACTGTTTTTATTAAAACTCAACTAATGTGTCACCTAGTCTAGTGGGGTAAGTTGAGCAGCTTTGAAAAAAATAAATAACACTGAATTTTTGAACACAAAGAAACAACTGTTATAAAAAATAATTTAAGATACATTATTTATGTATGTTTTTAAAATTAGTAATTTTTAAATCGGGCTTCAATTTTTAAAATAATTGTATAAAATGATATATTTATATTTTATGACACTTTCTTACTATTTAACTTTTTTTCTTCTCTTACGTCATTAAAATGTATAAAATAAAAAATTTATAAACTAATCACACGCTTACGTTAGTGAATGTTTTATCGATGATTCACCAGGTTTCGTACTATGCATATTCATACATTTATTGATTGCTCAACTTACCCTACACTATTGCTCAACTTACCCCGCTAGGGCAGATAGAGCAACTCTGCAAACTTTAGACATAACAGGGCATAAAAGTTAAAGGGATATCAAAGAGATGGAAAAGACTCTTTTATCATGAGGTAACATGTTATGTTACCTCATGATAAAAGGGTCTAAAAGATCAAATGAATAAGACGTGGAATGGATAGTAAGACGTAGGGTATGAAAGATTAAATAAAGAAAATGGAGGAATATTTATTTTTTACAAAATTAAAAAACTTCAAAAGCATTTTGTAATCCATTACTGTACAACTGCATGAGAATTTGTTTAACCTAATTTTGGATGTTTAACTAATTACCCAGTTTATATATTGTTTCTTATTACCACCAAAAAACTCCTTTTACAACATCAGTAAATTACCAAATTTTAAAACATAATTATCATTGATCGTCTTCATTACAAATGGATCTTATAATGTTTGATTTTTCCATTTGCAGATTTACCAGAAACCCACCTAAAAAGAATATATTAATTATTAAAAAAAAAACTTAAAAAAAAACTAATTAGACAGTCTAGAACAATAAAATCTTAAAATAAATAAAAAGTTTATAGTAAAAAAAATATTTAAAATACAATATAAATAAAAACTAAAATTATCGGCAATTACAAAATGAAAACTAAAAACTATAATAAAAAAATAAATTAATACTTTCAGGACTTCTTTAATAGACCATGGAGTTGTGATTTTTAAAGACACTGAGAGTTGTGGGTGTGTGTGGAATAGCAGAGAAGTGGAAAATTTTAAAAAATGGTAAAGGGGTTAGATTAGATTAGGTTAGATTATAGTTGAGAATTTAATTTGAAACTATTATTTACAATCAATTCATTACATTAAAGTTTGAAATTACCAAAATCCGAATTCAATAAAATTTTGAAACGATATTTATCAAACTAAATAAGAACGGAGTAAAAAATTGGTTTATAAGTTTATTGACAAATTCTTAAAATATTCAAAAATGTTGTATTCATACTCTTTAGTACGCTCAAGACATTTTTTTTTTTGACATCTTCACTTCCAACAAGCAACTGCTATTAGAGTTGGAAGTTACTCTTAAACTTTGTAGCTTACCTTAGGTGCTGAATTACGGAGAAAAAAGTTGAAAAACTGTGTACACTTAGGTGCCAAATTACGGAGTAAAAAGTAACACAACTGTGTATGCTTAAGTGCCGAACAAAGGAAAAAAAGATGAGGAAGACTTAGGAGTAATATTTTTGCTCTGCTCGTAATGCACTATAAAGTCAATTAAAAGACTGTAAACTGTATTGATTATAAAGTCAAATATGGTTTCAGAGATACTTAATCCTAATCACATGAACATTCACTTTCAAAATAACAATTTTTTAAATTTACAGATGTTCATCACGAAAAAGCTGTTGATGTTGAGATGCGCAAATTTTTGAAATCTTTTTTTACCATGATTCTATATGTAACAAACAATTTTTTGATTCTATATGTAACAAACAAAAAAACAATTGAAAAAATTACTTTTATGAAAATCTGATTAATTTGCATTAAAAACTTTATAACAAAAAAATCCAAAAATATACAGTATTGGACAAAACATTTGCAAACAACATCGAAAAGTGTTCCTAATTTTACATATCTTAAAACGAAACGAACTATACTACCACAGTAAACAGTTCAGGAGTCTGGAGTCATAGCATGCCATGACATGAGCAATCAGCTGACAGGTGACAGCACAGAATTTCGTTGATAAGTGCCATTTTGAAACGGACAAAACAAGTGCAACTTTTTTGGTTTGTTTCATTTTCTTAAGTCTGGTCCGTGTCAACGTCACGTAAGTTTTTTAATAATTAAAAGAAGTATTTAGAAGTTTCCAGAAGCATGCAGAAGCTTCCAAAGTTTCCCGAAGAAGCATCTAGAAGCATCCAGAAGTATCCAGAAATATTCAGAAGCATCGAGACGCATCCAGAAGCTTCCAAAAGCATCAAAAAGAAGCATCTAGAATCTTCCAGAACAGGTTCACACGGGTTCATTTTTCTATATAAGAGACATGTAAACCGACATGTAATTCAGTCAGTATATGGAAGTCAATCAGTTAGTATTATCAAGACAGTTTATCGAAGTGAGTTTTATCAAAGTGTTTTATCGAAGAACATCAATACAAGAAGTGAAATACAAGTGTTTCATTACATCAATACAGTCCACATCCAACTAAGACGTTGTGTTCCACAGAGCATTATTGTATCAAGGTAAATGTAACACGGTAAGCCTTAAGAAGCGTGATTATTTATTTTTATTATTTTTATGACTTCAAGTGCAAAAATGGCTCCCGACAATCTTGGATTGGAACTAAGAAAGAAAATTATTGGTGATTACAAAAGTGGAATGTCACAAAAAAGTATTTGTGATAAATATCGCGTGAAAAAATGGACTGCATCAAGACTATGTTCCAAATATCGTTCTACGGGGAAGTTGGCAGCAGATAACAAAGGTGGAAGACCGCGTTCCACCACTTCTAGAAAAGATTCTATGATCGTCAGATCCGTCAAGAAGAATCCCTGGATATCATCAGTCGAGATACAAAAGCCTGTATCGGACCGAACAATCAGATGATGTGCTGTTGAAGCCAGATTGTTTTCTCAACGCCCTGCAAAGAAACCGCTGATTTCACTAAAGAACCAGAAGAAAAGACTCCTGTTTGCTACATCTCATATTGACTGGAATGTGCAGAAATGGCGAACTGTCCTGTTCAGTGATGAATCAAAGTTCAACATCATTGGGAGCTATGGCATTTGTGTACGTCAACCGGCCGGAAAACGCCTCGATTTACATTACTGCCATAAGACCGTGAAGCATGGTGGAGGCAATGTAATGGTCTGGGGGTGTTTTTCTGCTAACAGTCTAGGTCCAATACATCGAATCGATGGAATAATGGACTGTTTCATGTATAAAAATATCCTGAAAGTTATGTTACCTCATGCTGAATGGAATATGCCAATAAAATGGGTTTTTCAGCAAGACAACGATCCAAAACACACTGCAAAAGTAGTCAAGCAGTGGTTTCAAGACAACCACCTATCGGTGATGGATTGGCCGCCTTAATCTCCGAATCTCAACCCTATCGAGAACTTGTGGGAAATCGTCAACAGCAGAATTAATCGTGAAGGTGTTCGTAATAAGGATCAACTGTTTGAACAAGTCCTTGCCTGGGCAGCGATTCCACAAAGTTTCATTGATCACCTGATCGAATCTATGCCTCGAAGAAGCAAGGCTGTGATCGATAACAAAAGATTCGCCACATAATATTGATAGCGAAATACAGCTTGGTCAACATTTTGTGGAGTTGCACTTGTTTTGTCCAGAAGGAAATCAACTTTTTTAATACTTTTGATTAATTTATTAATTTTCGTGTACAAATGAACTTTGTGATGAATAAAACTTGAAGAACGTTGTCTCTAAACAGTTACATAGTTACTTCTCTAAATTGAAAAAATGCAGCACTTTTATATAAAGAAACTAAATTAGCATTATTTGGTTGTATTTTTAGCTTTTGCTATATTACTCAACATGGGCAGGATTGAAGTCTGTTTTATTTAAAACCTTAGTAAACTAAATTTGAAAATAAAGAAAAACTAAAATCATTCAGATGGTTCAATAATATTTTAGATTTTAAAATTTTACCTATAAATATCTATTTAATTTCAGGTAAACATATTGTACGAAGATTATTAAATTTTTTGTTATAGCCTTTGTCACAGAAAGAACCTGTCACATAAGGTTCTTTCTGTCACAAAAACCTATCTATATATAAGATATTCATAGGTAGTACATAAGGTATTACTGCCCCCCTTCTAAACGCTTTTAGTTTTTTTTTTTAATTTCCAATTTAGTTTATTAAGGTTATTCTTTTTCAATCCTGCCCACATAGTATAGAACTTTTACTAACATATCCAACTGAAATTATCACAAAACAGCTGTTAAAAAATGCGCATTCGACCACAAGCTGTTCTGTAATAATGCTTTTTCTATAAAAAAAATTCTCAACTATCCGTTTATTAATTAATCCATTACACTATCCTTGAAATAATTTTGTTCTCTTTGCATACAAAGTACATTTGCATACATTACAACTTTGGCATTGAATGTATGAAAACCCTGCAGGGCATTTTTTGCATCTCTGTCTTTTCTCAGTTTATGTTGATAGTTAGTTTATTCTGGCTTAACTTACGTCTTGAGTTGAGTTGCTTTGGACCACAGATCTCTAGTCTTTAGTGATAATTTAGTCTTAAGAGATGGACTGTCAACCTTACATTTCTTTATTAGACCTCTGCTTGAAACTTTTTCAAATGCCCTCGAATACTGACCACGGAAATAATATTTAGTTGTGAAAAACTGGCCAGGTTTTTTAGTCGTTTTGAGAACATTTAAGTTAATGTATGTCCGTAAAACATAAAATTTTTGTTTTACAGACATACATGGAAACATACATACCCTTAATGTTCTTGGTGCGGAAGGAATGCACTCTTGCCAAACTTTAAACTTTTAATCTTATTGTGTGTTTCGATTCCTTTACACCTTTTGAATTTCAAGACAATTTAATGTTTGTGTATTTTACAGAAGACAATAAATAAAGACATAAACTATGAAATTTCATAAAAGTTATATTCCATAAAATACACATCAACAATGTTTTTAAATTCCATAAGCAAAATGCCTCTAAAGTGCCAAACTTTGTTCAGCCTTATCAATTTAAGTGGAATCACTGGCGTATTATATTAGTTTAAATAAATAAAGAACTAATGCAAATCTATGTATAAAAAGATTAGTTGCAATTAAAATAAAAAGTGTTGCGGAAAATTCTCTTAATTTCGTTGGAAAGATTATTTCATTATCATCAACACCAAATACACAGTTACATTTGTCAATAAAGCTTTTAATCCAAGTTATAGTAAAAGGAGTCAGCCATGTTCTTTTAAATAGTTAATTATACACAGTTTAAAAATATAGTTACACTTGTCAATAGAAGCTTTTAATCCAAGTTATAGTAAAAAGGATTCAGCCATGTTCATTTAAATAGTTAATTGTTTGGTTGTGCATCCATTATCATCATTCATTATCATTATTTTTGCATACCTGTTTCTGTCTTTGCCAGGGCCAGAGATTTTTTTTGGCATATGCGAGATCACAGTTTGGCGCCCCCATGTATAAAAAAGGTGTATCCGTTTAAATCTTTTTTCAAAATATTTTTAGAGTTTATATTTTCATGTTTTAAAATAGAAATAGAATAGGTGTAACTAACTAAATTTTTCTTTTTAATTTAGAAAAACGTCTTTCTCTGCTGGCCACTGATACCCGGAGCAAATGCAATATGTTCAATACTACGCACATTAGAAATGATGTCAATCAAACAGTTTTGAAAATGTTGACAATGATAATGGTGTTTTGGGAAAGCTATCGTTTTATCTATCGTTTGGCAAGATTAGAACTAAGATTATTATTTCACCTAAATTCATTCTTGTTGAAGTCACTCTTGCCATCAACTATCAAAACGAAATGCAAGTTTTTGCACTTTTCTTTAATTGCATCTGTTTCAAATTTTTTATTTTTTATGTTATAGAGAAACTCGAAATGTTTCCTGAGACTTTCCATCTGTTCGAATCTTTCAAACTAACAGTTTTTATCTTAGATGTTTTGCTTAATAAATTAAATTTGAACAAGACATCATGCCAAGAGACCAAAGGCATCAACCTTAATATCGTTTGATTAGACAGCGCCATAAACCTCATCAATATAGTATCGCAAAGAATTAAGGGCGTCTATCTTGCTCTCCCAACGGATTTTACTTGAAGTATAAAATAGTAAAATTGTTAACATAATTTGTTAATGTACTCCGTTTAAAGGTCGATCCAGAAAAAAAGTTATAAATTTCCTGAATATTGCTGAGAAAGTTAGCAGCTGAGTGCAGGAAAATGCTGCATCATTGACAACAAGTTTTAGTGAATAGCTTTCACAAGAAACAAAAAAAGCTTGTGGGTCAAGGTCAAGAATCGTTTTTTCTATGCCTACGTTCTTTCCCGCTATGTTTAATCTATTATAAAACCTTTGCCATGCATATTTTGTAAGGATGTTTCTTTTTTAAAAGCTCCTCTAGCAAGCAAGCTGTCAACCCTTGCCCAGATGTTCCTGAGAAAAAAACAAACCCAAGAAAATGTCCTCTCACCTTTACTTCTCCTGTAACTGCATAAACAAATCAAACTACGTTAAAAAAACTATGTGTTTTTTCATCTTTACGAATTATGTCAAGGAGTTCAGTCTACTGCAAAGTGTGAATCCACACTTGATTAGTTTTTTGGTATATATTGTTTAAATTAAGACCTTTTTTTAAAAGCCATCAAAAATCAACAATATCTACAGCCTTATTGGCTGTAGATAATGTTGTAGATTATATTTTTAGGCTCATAACCTAAATCAGAGTTATTAAAGTCTTTAAAGTCACTTTCCTCATCAAGAATCTAAGAAAGAGACATATGTCCTAATTTTTGTTTTTATACAACTAAAAATAATTATAGGTTAAAAAAAAGTTTAATATGCATAAAATAACCAATTGTAGCGTATCTGCTACATACAGCCTAAGCAAACTATATCTAAAACTAAAAAAAACAAAACAAACACTTCCAAAAACCTCTTTAACTATTTTTATATTAACAAAATTTCATTTCAACTATAATAGAAATTATATAAAAGTAATTTGGAGCACATTACAGACAATACAGCAACTTGTTAAAAGTAAGATTGGAGTGTTGTTGTTTGCCTTGATAAAACAAATTAAATAATATTCAAACTACATATATAATGTAAGTAAGTTGAAAATATGCCACAATTGACCTTTCCCCAAAGCAATGCATTATGGTATTTATATGTACGCAGAAGTAAACAACAAAAATAAGTCAAGTAAAAATGTCAAATATTGAAAGAACTTGCTCTTTTCTGTAAAAGCTTTCATACCTTGACAAAATTAACTGGTACAAGCTTTATGTACACAAAGATTTATTTTTAAAAAATAGCACTTTACTTTAATTATTTTGCAGCTGTCTTAGTTAATACACAACCCATCAGGGCTAAAACCAGCCATGGCATTTAGGATTTATAACAAGATCACATTTTTTAGCAACACAGTTAACTTTTAGTTTAAACTTTTCATGAGCAATATCTTCATTTTCAATACTCCACTAACAAGCTTGTGATTGTAAACTACTATCACAGTTTCTTATAAGCAATTAAGTTGGAGGAGTATTATTTCTACGGTTTGTAACTGTACCAAAATTTGATGCAGTAAGTTTTTTATTTTATTCTTCAATCCATTTTTGTTTTTCGAATCTTTGATTATCTAAAACTACAAAAAAGAAACTTATTTGATTCTGTTTTTCCCGTTCCCGTGGAATAACAGAAGAGTGGAAACTCGCCTTTAAATGCAAGGCTAGTAAAAAGTTTGTAACAGATCTGCTACATAAGGCTTAAAAAAAAAAAGAGAAAAAAGCGAGAAATAAGCAAGAAAAAAATTTTGTGATGCAAGAATAAACACTAAGATTTTGTAAGATATATTTATATATAATATTATACATAATAAAAAATCATCACTCATTAGAAAGCAATACAAATGTATTAATTGTATGCATCATTCAATCAGTAAATACCACAGTAACAATCTAAATCACCGTAATACACCGTAATTATTAATATGAATCACTGCAATTCCACCATAACTATTAATCTAAATCACCAAAATTCCACTGTAATTATTAATCTAAATTATCGAAATACCACTGTAATCTTAGTTACTGTAATACACCTTAATACCACAGTAATTATTAATCTAAATCGTCCTTTATGAATTTTTGATAATAAAAATGTCTATTAGTAGCATTTCTCAAATGTTTAAAAACTGATGTTTATAATTTAAAATATTTCTTAGTTGATATAATTTAGAAACATATTTTAAACACACACACAAACATCCATACATGAACATTAAACTAGATATACCTCCTGATTATTTCTATTTACCTCTTGACATTATTTCTATGCTAATTTGCCATACAATAGCATATAAATTATTTTTTTTTTTTGTAAAACTAAACACTCAATTAAGTGATTAGTCAAAAAAAAAAAAAATCTAAAACAATAGTTCTTAAAAAAATATACACAAATATTAAAAAAAATACACAAAAATTTGTAAAACTTTACAAGCTTTACAAAAACACACATGAAAAAATGTATATTTATAGTATAAATGAGTATTTTAATTTAAGAATTAAATTAAAGTTCGATCCCCACCACGTCCCTGGTGTTCGAGTTCGATCCCCACCACGTCCCTGGTAGTACCGCGCTCAACTCGTTTCTCCGCGCAGCGGCCTTGCTCGTCAAGGTTCGTGTTTCGGAGTTATAGAGTTGAGAGAGGGTTATAACCACAAATAAGTAGCCTCCTCGTCTGTAGTGGCTTTCTCGGCCTTGAGGAGGTGAATTAAAATAAAAAAAAAAAAAAAAAAAAAATTAAGCGATTGCAAAATGCAAAATCTGGAAAAATATTTAGCCTTCAAAATTTTAGCAAAACTGTGTTCTTGGCGAATCAACTTAAATTTGTCAACGAAAAAATTATAAAAAATAAAACAATTAACTTACGACTACAAAAGTGCATTATAAAAGTAATAACACTATAATAGTGTTTTTACTTTTATAACGTACTTATAACTTTTAAAGTTTATTAAACAACATAAGCAGTCCCAAATTTTAATTGAAGTAGAAAAGCATCTAGAAAAATAGAGTGGATATTCAAATAATATTTAAAACCTAAGGAACTTAAACAACTTTATAAAAACGTTTAGCATTTTGAAAAACATTACCTATAAAATATTTTGATTGGCTGATTTTAAAATTAACCCGCGTTTTTACGGACCATTACTAATGTTTTTACGGACCATTACTAATGTTTTTATGGACCATTACTAATGTTTATGTAGACCATTACTAATGTTTTTACGGGCCATTACTAATGTTTTTACGGACCATTACTAATGTTTTAATGGACCATTACTAATGTTTTTATGGACCATTACTAATGTTTTTCATAATGCTAAACTTTTATTACAGTACGTTTTTTATACAGCACGTTTTTATAAAGCTGTTCAAGTGTATTTGTAAAGTTTCTAAAGTTTTTAATAATATTTAAATACCCACTTTATTTTTTCTAAATGCTTTTCTACTTTAGTTAAAGTTTGGAATTACTAATTAAAGCGTATCCACTTCGCGTAACTCCTGTTTATTGATCAAAATTGCATTCTGGGATGTCCTGACAGACCCCTTCCGCAACTAACACAAATAGTTTTTTTTTAATTAATAAACTTTGTTGCTTTCTCAATTTTGTATCCAAGATATACCAATTTTGTAACATTAAGAGATCAATTTTGTTAAGATTACTATTAAAATGTTTTGCAAAACAAAAAAAGTTTTGTAGAACATAAAGTTAGTGTAATTTTTTTAGAACATTAAAGTATTTTATTATACATAAAAGTTATTAACATTATACATTAACAATAGTTATTAATATTATACATTATAACATAACAGAGTCGTGTTTAAAAATTTTATGAAATAAAAAATTCTTGTGATAACAAAAGACATAATTTTTTTAAAAGTTATTAGCGCATCTTATTACAAACAGAATTAAAAATTGAAAAAATAGTATCATAATATATTAATTATGAAGAACACGTGCAATTTTTTTTTGCATTTTACTTATTGCGTGGATTTGTCTCTGTTTAAAAATTTTATGAAATAAAAAGATCTTGTAATAACAAAAAATAGAACAATGTTTTTTCTAAATAAAGTGCATGTTCTTCACGTTGATTTTGCAAAAACTGAAAATTACATTTTTTTTTATTTTATTGATAAGAATCATGGCTTTTCTCTTTCAAGATAATTATCAATAAATTTCATAAAAGTTGTTTCAATTTCACTAACTAGTGACAAAAGCTGATGGATTGCTAACTGAACTAAGAGAGAGTACATCTGCACACCTATGACAAAACTTAACCTTTTGAATTAGTCATCCAGCCATATGTAAAACGACTTGATCCTTTGGTTGCATTAAAATTTTTCCAGTAAACATATAAAATGATCCTGGATGAAAATATGATATTCCTTTAGGTATGTTATTTTCTGTTTCATAAATTCGATTAGTGGTTGTTTGATTACAATACTTCATAAAATCATTTAGATTGAAAACTGTCTAAAAAATTGAATCCTTTATACAGTTGCTATTGGATTTGCTTTTTTCTACAGATAAAAGTAATAAAGTATTTCTATAGGCAGCTCAAAATTGTCTAACATTTGGATGATCATTCCAACCACCTTTGTTTCGAATAATGGAATGCAGTCTTAATTAAAACAAGAAGCACAAACAAACTGAAAATCTTCAGAAAATATCACTCTACTTAAGGTTAGAACACTATAAATTGTGACACTTAAATCCCAATCACATGATATAGGGTAAAGCGGGGCATTAAGCCCCGTGTTTTTAAGAACTTTCATTTCTTCTATTCGAAGTAAATAAATAAATATTAAACTCACACTCAAAATGTTTTTAAGTAATAGACAACACATATTTCTTCAAATAGAAAAGCTTTAATCAGAAAAATTTATAATCTTACAGTGAAAAAAAAGCTAAAAAATTACAACTAACAATGACTCAAAATTTGAGAAATGGGGGCAATAAGCTCCAGATGTTAAACATATTTTCACATTGTTTGTAGGCAAATTTCGCAGATCCATTCCATGGCTTCAATATCAGCCCCATCTGGAATTTCTGTGCATTCAACATGATACCAACCATTACATAAGTTACAGCAGACCCACTGTTCTCCATAAGCTCCATGAATATTACACTTTAGGCAGACAGTGTTGTCCTCCTCATCACTGTCCCTATCATCTCTAGCTGGAAGATTTTTTTTTCTGGTGATCTTTTTTCTTGGAGTGTTATCTTTCTTTGCTGCTCCATCTCTCAGTCGCTTCAAACATTCATCACCTGTTAGGCTTTCTCCATAGCGAAACCTGGAGACTCTAGCCGACCTGTGATATCCTGAAGTTTGGGCAAATCTAGGCTGAAGTTCTTTGAGAAAAAAGTCTCTAATATAAGACTTTCCTGATGATGAAGTAGACAATGATGTTTGCGGTTCTGCATGTGCTGAAGTGTCAATGATGTTTGAAGGTCCTGCAATTGCTGAAGAAGGTGTTGAAGCAGGTGCTGAAGATAAATATAATAATTATGTTGATGATGCAGAAGTTGACAATGATCTTGAATATGATACACATATTAGTGATGTTAATGTATTGTGAGCACTAGTGATGGGAAGTACTTTTGTAGAGCATGGCACAGTTTGAGTGGGCAATGTGGGTTTTTCTATAGCATTTTTTGTAGACATCATAACTTGAGGACACTGTTTAAAGGAGCTTATATCAATGGCATCCTTATTAAATGGAAAAATCCCAGTTTCCTTGAAACCACTTTTGACTTTTTCTATTGTGAATGAACTTTGGAAAAGAGTGTGTAGCAGACCAGGGAAATGCTTTTTTGATACTGGTCCATAGTGCGTTCTTGCATATTTCAATAGCAGGCCATTTGCTCTTCACAGGTCGGAAAACTGATGTATCCAGAGGTTGGAGAAGATGGGTTAGATGAGAGGGCAAACGTAGTAGGATGACATTGTTATTTTTTGCTGATTCAATAAGAGGCAAGCTCACATGTGAGGCATGTCCATCAAATATGAGGATTCTTTTGTGGCTTTCAAGATGTTTTGTGTTCTTAATTAATTTTGTGTTCTTATTGTGAAACCAATCCAAAAACTGAGGTGATTCCATCCAGCCCTTTTTACTTGTTGTATAAGCAGCTCCATCAGGGCCACCCTGAACCCACTCACAATACAAATTTTTTCCCTTGTACACAACATAAGGTGGCAGTATCTGGCCGCTTGCAGAGCATGCAAAATTTACAGTTATTTGCTCGCGTCCTGAGCCACCAATGCTCTGAGTTACTCTAGTAGTACCTTTTTCTGCTAACACAACTTAGGTTTTTGGGTCAGTGACAAAACCTGTTTCATCGCAGTTGAATATTTGACTTGGTAGGCAGATAACTCCAGCATCTTGTAGAGTTTTCTGGACCAGCTGAAACCATTTCTTAATGACTTCAGGGTCTTCAGTCTTGGCTCTCGCATTGCTGAGGTGTTCTGTTTTTCTTGGAACTACTTTCGGATGGCGTTGCAAAAAGCCACACAACCAGTCCCTACTTGGTCGACCATTGATGAAAGGAACATCAATACCATTTTCTTTTACAAATTCCTGTATTATATCTTTTACCTCTTCTTTACTAAAACCCCAACCCCACTCAGCTAACACAATAAGGCAGTCTGTCAGTTCTTCTTCTTGCTTAGATGTTAAAACAGTTCGCTTCCCTGGATGAGAATTTACTTGTATTTCCCCTCGTACTCTTCTTAAAAGAGCCTTTTTATCAACTCCATAATGCATGGAAGCATGGTTGGCAGACATCTGCTTACATATGACGGAATTGTAAGCATCTATCATTGCTTGGCTAGTTGCATACGACTTTCTTCCTTGTTCCTCTCTCTTTTTGTATGTTCGAACCATTCTGCTAAGTAAAGGGGCAATAAGCTCCATTAACAAAACTATATTTAAAACAGTATTGAACTATTTCTAAAAATAAACAACTTTTGTTTTCGATTTAAACTATATCTGTGTAATGTTTTTGAAATTAAAACATTGATTTTATTTATCTGATCAATTTTATTTGGTTGTTTTAATCACCCTTTTGGCATTTGGGGGCATTAAGCCCCTGCTAATTAAAAAAATAATTTTTATAAACTAATTAAACTAATTAATAATCAAAAGAATCAAATTTCTCTTAGAAATGCTTTCTATTCAAAATATTTAATGGAATTTTAGTAATAAAGTGAATTTTAGAGCTATTTATAAACAATTTCTTAGACATTCATCTAACGGCCATTTTACTTTGTTAAAATTTTTCTTAATTTGCTCTAGAAATATTAGTATTTTGACTCATTGATCACATACACAGATAGTTATAAAGATAAAAATAGTACTTACTAAGTTTATATTTACTTGTATTTTTAGTCAAAACAAACGCGCATTTATATGAACTTGTATTTTAAGTCAACAAATACGCGCTATTTTAACGAAAGTTTTTCAACAAGTTTGAAGGAAACGGAAAACTAGATGGAAAAATCACTCATCTATAAATTCTAATTAAATATCAATGCCGTTGGTTAGAAGCCCAATTATTGTTGAGAAAGATTCCCTGATTGGTTAGTTAGTATCTATGATGTAAAATTTAATGTCCCTTTCTCTTAATACAATAACGTTTGGCATTTTATTTTATCAACGAAGTAAATGGAGCTTAATGCCCCATGGGGCTTAATGCCCCGCTTTACCCTACTTGCTTGACTACTAACATTACAAATTTTTCATTTCTCATCCAATCCATCCAATCCAATCCTTTAACTCTTCCAACTGAGAAATACTGGCTCCTTTTAAAGTTAAAGCACAACAAGCTGGTTTATCTGCATATAACTTATATGGAATAATATTTAGCCTTCAAAATCTTCAAATTTCAATATATGGAATCCATGGAATAATGGAATCCGTGCATTCAACAAATCTTGCTGTTGGTAATACACTTCAAGAAAATAAGTTTGTATTAGAGCAACAATATAATGCAGAAGCAACCTGATAAATAAAAACTTGAGTGGCAAGTTTGACCTTTATAGATAAGAGAGGACCAGGGTCTAAGTGTCTATCTGTTAGTTTTGGCGTTAGACGCACAAAGTTTATTTTGTCTAAGTTGTACAAAGACTGGATGTGTTGCCAAGAAACAATTTCACCATTAATGTCAATGATATATCTTCGTAAATTGTTTCTGATACTTTTTACTAAATGTAGAGGATCAAAAATAATATGAATATTTTTATCATTGGAAGGATTAGGAAAGTATGGTAAATTTTTGGAAAACCCAAACTATGTTAGTAGATCCTTGATCACAAACTACACATCTAATGTGTAAACCAGCTTCTTGAATAGGCTTTGTTACTAATGTTGCTTTAATAAAGAATGAACTTTAAAAGTTAAAAGTGCTTCATAAAAGTAATAACACTATTATAGTTTTATTACTTTTATAATGCAGTTAGTGACTAGAGTGTTATTACTTTTATAATGCAGCTAGTTACTAGAGTTTTATTACTTTTATAATGCAGTTAGTTACTAGAGTTTTATTACTTTTATAATGCAGTTAGTTACTAGAGTTTTATTACTTTTATAATGCAGTTAGTTACTAGAGTTTTATTACTTCTATAATGCAGTTATCATTCACCGATATTCGTGGTCTTCAAAGTAACTTTTCTTCTGTTGAGTCTTATCTCAGACCCACTTGCTCTTTGTGAGACTAATTTGAGTTCTTCTGTCTCATCTTGTGATCTTAGTGTTGATGGTTATCTTCCTTTAATTCGTAAAGACTCCAATAGTCACATGCTTGGCCTGGGCATTTACATTCTTTATCCATAAGCCAATATTGGCCCTCATTCTTTATCCATAAGCCAATATTGTTGTTGTCGGTGACTTTAATGTTCATCACACTGAATGGCTTGGCTCGAGTGTCAGCGACTCTGCAGGCATTAAGGCCCACAACATTCTCAATCCCTAATTCAAATAGTCAACTTTCCAACTCGCTTTCCAGACAACCAGAATCATTTACCTTCTCTACTCGACTTATGTCTTGTTTCTGATCCTAGTCAGTGCGCAGTTTCTCCACACTCACCCTTAGGTGCTTCTGATCATGGTTTCGTCTCTCTAAAACTATTATCTCATTCTTCTTTACCATTAGAATCCCCCTATTATCGTACATCTTACAACTACCTTAAAGCTGACTGGGACTCTTTCCATGATTTTCTTCATGATGGCCCCTGGGTAGAAATCTTTCATCTCCCTGTTGACAAATGTGCTTCTTACATAACTTCGTGGATTCAGGCTGGATGGAATCTTTTATTCCCTCTTGACGATTCCAGGTCAAGCCTCACTCTTCTCCATGGTTTTCCTCACATTGTGCTGCTGCAATTTCCAATCAAAACCATGACATCCATATCTATCAGCAAAACAATTCTCCAGAAAACAGACGTCTGTTTATTACTGTTAGGAACCATTGTAAAAAGGTTTTGTCTAACGCCAAAGCCCACTATTCTCAGATCATGAACTCTCATATTTCATCACAAAAGTTAGGCTCTCATGACTTCTGGAGAATCTTTAATAGTATCAATAATAAGGGCAATTCTGTAATTCCACCTCATTTGTATGGTTCAGACTTTGTCACCTCACCTAAAGACAAAGCTGAATTGTTTGCCAAGAACTTTTCATCAATATCATCTCTTGATGCCACTAGTTGCATTCTACCTGATATAGCCATCAAATAGGTTGATCAATTGCTTGACATCTGTATCACTCCAGCTTCTGTATCTAAAGTGATTTCCTGCTTAGACTCTTCTACAGCTTGCGGCCCGGATAACATACCCGTTATAGTCTTGTAGAAGTGTTCTCTTGGAGCTGTCGGTTTGCAAGGTTTTTGAATCTTTAATTAACAAACACTTAATCTCTCATCTCGAATCTCATAACCTACTTTCTGATCATCAAATGGATTTCGATCCTCTCGTTCTACGGCTGATTTGCTATTAGTAATAACCGATAGGTTTTATCATGCATTAGATAAAGGTGGAGAGGTTAAGGCCATCGCTCTTGACATTTTTAAAGCGTTTGATAAAGTTTAGCATGTTGGTCTTCTCCATAAGCTTTCTTCTTACGGTGTATCTGGAAACACCTTTAATATTATTGAATTGTTCCTTTCCAATCATAGTATAAAAGTTGTCCTCGATGGACAGCACTCTTCTTCTTATTCTGTAACCTCAGGGGTTCCTCAAGGTTCAACCGTTGACCCTATACTCTTTTTAATTTACATTTACGATCTTCCAGATATTCTCACATCTAAGGTGGCATTATTCGCTGATGATACTACCATTTATTCTTGTCACGATAAGAAGCCAACTCCCTCTGATTGCTTGCAGGGGGCATCTGAGCTTGAAAAGGATCTCACTTCTACTACAGCATGGGGCTCACAGTGGCTGGTGAACTTTAATTTAGATAAAACTCAATTTATTTTGGCCAATCGTTATCGCAATAGTTTAGACCTTCCTATATTTATGAACGGTAATGTACTCGATGAGTCTCCTACCCTTTATCTTCTAGGATTAACTCTTACTTCTGATCTTTCTTGGAAACCTTATATCAAATCCGTTGCAAAATTAGCATCTGCTAAAGTTGCTTCTCTTTATCAAGCTCGTTACTTTCTTACTCTGGATTCTATTCTCTACCTCTATAAATCTCAAACCCGGCCTTGTATGGAATACTGTTGCCATATCTGGGGCACATCTTCTAATGATGCCCTTTCTCTTTTAGACAAGGTGCAAAAATGCATTGTAAACATAGTTGGACTTGCTCTTGCAGCCAACCTTCAACCTCTGTCACATCGTCGTAATGTTGCTTCTCTTTTTCTTTTCTACCAATACTATAATGGGCACTGCTCTAAAGAGCTAGCGTCTCTTGTGCCATCTACTAAAATTCATTCTCCTGTTACTCGTCATTCAATTAAGTCTCATCCTTTTTCTATTACTGTTCCTAAGTGCTCCAAAACTCTTATTCGTCTAGTTTTTTTCCTAGAACATCAGTTCGAATTTGCTTCATTTATCTTGCTTTCCTGATTCATATAATTTGCAATCTTTTAAGTCATCTGTCAATCGTTATCTTGCTCTACAATCTTCATCTTTTTTCTTTCAGTAACTTCCAACACTAATTAGTGGTTGCTTGCAGCCTTGTTGGAAGCAAAGATGTTTAAAAAAAAATAATAATAAAAAAAAGTTAGTTACTAGAGTGTTATTACTTTTATAATGCAGTTAGTTACTAGAGTGTTATTACTTTTATAATGCAGTTAGTTACTAAAGTGTTATTACTTTTATAATGCAGTGAGTTACTAGAGTTTTATTACTTTTATAATGCAGTTAGTTATTAGAGTGTTATTACTTTTATAATGCAGTTAGTTACTAGAGTTTTATTACTTTTATAATGCAGTTGTTACTAGAGTGTTATTACTTTTATAATGCAGTTAATTACTAGAGTTTTATTACTTTAGTAATTGCAAGTTTAAATTTTATTACTTTAGTAATTGTATTAATGTTTAAAATCTAAGTATAGCTTAAATAAAATATTTGAGCTATACTTACAATATTTTTTACAAAATACAATATATTTTTTAAAATTTTTCAAATCTAATTTTGCTGTTTACCAAAAGCAAATAGGCAAAAAGTTCACAGAGGCAACATATGTTCACAGAGGTCAAAAAAGAAACATTTTTTTTTCAATTTGTTTGTAGGTAGCTTATAATTTTTACTTTGATAAATTCAGCTGCAAGTTAACCCATCATCTTAAAATGACATCAATTTAATCTTACATGAATTTTTTCATGAATAATAGAAGTATTAGTATTTTTCAACTCACCAGCTGAATATTGATTTCTTTTAACACCCTCATGGAAAAACATGAATAATAATCAAAAGTTCGAACATCAAGCATATTCATACATTTCAGCAATTGCTTTGCAAAAAAATCTTTCTATCTATTAATACAATATAGTTAATAAAAAATTTCATGCTTAATTAATAATACCTTTTTTTCCTGATATATGAATTAAATAAGTCACAGCAAGTTCTAGGGATTACAAATTGATGCTTTAAGTAAATATATTCGTGGTGTTTCATCTATTTCATATCCAGAATGCCTAAATATCAAATCTTTATCTACATCAATGGGAACTTGAAACTTAGTTGATATCTTTAGTTTTCTCATACATTTATTTGTAACAAATTTTCTTTATTTTTTAAACCAATTGCACAGCTTTCTTTCACATTCTTTTTGCTATTTCATATTTTTAATTCTGAAAAAAATAGAGTAACTTAAAAACAACTTTTATGCAAAAATTCATAAAAAGTCAACCAAGTCTACCATCAAACATTATAAATTTTAAAAATTCATAAAAAGTCAACCAATTATTAAAAGTCATTTAATGGAAAATTTATAGTCAATCCTCAGCCAAACCTTTTATCAAACATAAATTTTGTATAAAATAAAGCTATATACTTTAAAGTGAAACGAATACAAGTTTATATACTGGACTCATCTTGAAGCAATTTCTTTTTCTCACATTGTTTCATTTTGTCTTTTACATCATAAAAATATTGATCTTTAGTAATGAATCTATAATATATAATAATTGAATAGATAATTAAACTTGTAACAGCATTTTTATTAAACACAATGATCAAAGCTAGTCAATTGCTACATATTGCAGCTTTATAGCTAATGATATTATTAGAGTATATCGATAGCTACAGATTGTAGGTAAGTAGCTAACTCCAACACAACAACAAATTTAAAATTACTTGATGGCTACATATCTTAGCTTTTTAGTTAGCCATGTTGTTACAATATATCTATAGCTATACATCTTAACTTTGTTGCTAGCTACTACATAACGACAACTCTATTGCTATAAGGTAGCTATAGCCACTTATCACTTAAACTATGCGCATACATATTGTGGGGTTTTTGTTAGCAATTTTAAAATAATATGCTGAAACTTAGATATTGTAGCTTCCTAAAACATAACTACAAATCTATAGATCATCAATATTGCAATTAAAAGAGCTGTTATGTGTATAAATTAACATGTCAATGGACCCAAGCCTTGTCACCATATATCAGATTTTTTTGATTTTTATACAGTTGAGAGTACTTAAAAAAAATAAGAATTCTTTGAAAATTTCAGTCTCTAGATCCAAGAAGAACCTGTAACAAATTTAATCATTTTACTTTTAGAAAATATTGGCCATGCCCCACAAGTAAAGATATTGAAAATATTGCCTTCAAAAAGTTTTTTGGTTTATACTTGTTCCATTAAGTGAGTATAGTAAATTCCTTTTAACTCAAACCTCCAAGGGACCAAGGAAAACGTTTCAACTAAACGAATGTTTGATTTTGTAAAACAATTGTTTTTGATTTTAAGTAGGGGTGTCCCGGATAAGATATCCAGCGGAATATCCGGGACGAATATCAGTATTATTCTATATCTGTTATCTGGCCAGATAATAACATTATCCGGTTTTTGATAAAACGGATATTTCAAGTTAAAGTTATTTAGAAATTTAAAGATTTAATAAACCAAAAAATGTTATATTTTTATACTAATAATAATTTATTATTCAAATACTTTTAAAATTAAACGCAACAAATACATCAGTCTATCACTCATTTATAAATTTATTTCCATTATGATGAATAAATAGTAACATTTCTCCACGTTGAGGTAATAGTCTTGATCGCTTTTTCTCGTAAATATTTCTATATTCGGAAAACAATTGCTCCGAAAATACAGAGGATGCTGGAGGTGCTAATAATTTAAGAGGTAACTCTTTTAGAAGTGGAAACTTCTCTTCGTATTTCCAATAATTAAAAATGCCTTTTTTTTTTTTCTATAATCGAGTGACTAAAAAAAAAAATCAACTTCTTGGGCAGCTTTTACAAGAGAGACTTGATCAGGGTTTATTTTACCATTTTGTTCAGTAATATAAAACAATTTAAATACTAATGATGATTTATTTATATATTTTTATTCAATAAAATGTATATAAAACTTAAATCAGCAAACCAGCAACATGCAGAATATAGCTAATATTAAAAAAAAAAACTTAATAAAAAGTTTTTGTTTATCAAAAAACTTTTTAAAATTATTAAAAACTTTTTTAATAAACAGAAAGAGATTTTCTTACCTAAATCTCCTTCATATTCTTCAAGTTCTAAAAAGCAGGAGTTTAAGTCATTTTCTTCCATATCAACTTTTTTTTTTTTGGATTTTGGCATTAAATGATTGGAAATGGTGGTGATGGAGCTGGTAACTCTATTAATAACAACTGATGAAAATCCAGCTACTACAGCATCTAATAGCATTCATCTTGCTTGTTCTCTATTATCAACAAGAAGAAATTTGAGCTTGTAGCGAGGATCAATAATGGTGGGTAAAACATATCTTTCATCATTTGTTATATTGAGATTATCATGAGAAAAGAATCTCTTATTTAAAGATTTTATAAGTTGTTTATTTATTTGAACTGCATCATCTTTTCGATCAATTTTTGATAAAAATCTTTGTAAAGTACATATATTTGGAACTACTGTTGATAAACTACAAAGTTCAGAACTCATAACATTAGTAAGTTCATAAAAAGGCTTAAAAACATATAATAAATTTTCAATGATTTTCCAATTATTTGATGCAAATGTTGGCAACTCATTATGATACTAAATACATTTGAACTGCTCTTTTTTAAGTTTTTAAAGTCGCTCTAACATTAAGTACGCACTATTCCAGCGAGTAGGCACATCTTGAACCAAAAGTAGAGGTGTGTTTTCATTTTGTTGTTGCAGTAACTTAAATTCTGTACATGCCTTTGATGAATGATTAAAGTGGCCTACTATTCAACGTGCTTTAGTTAATAAATCTATCACTAATATTTGGGATAAAACTGCATCCTTAATCACGAGCTGCAATAAGTGAATTGTGCAATGAACTGAATATTTGAATAAGTTTACTGCCTATAACATATTAGCAGCACCATCTTTGACTAAAATATGTCTTCTTGGTGCATTAATTTCCTAGTTTTCTAACATGTTTATAAATTCTCCAGCTATGTTTATCCCTGTGTGAGCTTCTGGAAAATGTAAAGCATAGAGTACAGCATCTTTGCACTCAAAATTTTTTTTAATCCAATGTCCTGATAAGGAAATGAATGTTTCATGAGACGCCGGACAAATCCAAATATCTGAAGTAAAACTTTTGTACTGTGACTTCGCAATTTCATTAAAAACCTTTTTTTTAATTTGATCATACAATTGCGGAATTGCTGTCTCCGAAAAAAAATTCCTACTTGGGATTAGGTATCTTGGTTGTAAAAAAGCCATTAAACCAATAAATCCATCATCCTCCGTTATACTAAATGGTTGATTATCTAAAGCAATCATAATAGCAATTTTTCTATGAATTTGCTTAGACTTTTCATCATTAATATCCCATATCTTCTTTGATGTCAAACTATCTTCAACAGACATCTGTTTTTGCATTTTGCACTTCTTCTTTGAAATCAATGAGCTACATTTTGAACTTCCTTGAGCAGCTAAAGAACATTCCATTTTATTTTTTTTTTTCCTCTTCATACAATTTGCAATGAAATTTTTTTGCATGATGATGCAGTGGAGTTGTAGAAAATGACTGCTGACCAGAATTACTACACCCCCTGCTTATCTGCTTTCCACATGGAATGCAAATAGCTATGGAATCACAGCTATCACTGATTTTAAAAAGTTTCCAAACAAAACTCGCCATTTTGAAAGGTTATTACGGTAACTTTAGTCTTAAAATTACATTATCTGTATCCAGCCGGATATCCGGCCGAATAATTGTTAAATATTCGGGTATCTGATATCCGACCAGATAATTAAAAAATGTTATCCAAGACACCCCTAATTTTAAGGGACTATAGAAAACTGTTAGGGATAACAAAAGTTTTTAACCGGTGTTCAATTAACATTTAGAATTAACAAATATTAATTGAAAGAATAATTTTAAAAGGTGATAAACTTTTTTTTGACAGAATGTTTTTTTTATAAAATTCTTATAAACATATGAACTTTCTTAAGACATTTTAAGAAAGATCATATATAATGAATAAAAACCTAAGTAATGGAGTAAGTATAACCAAAAAAAGTAAGTATAAACCAAGACAAATTTTCAAAGTTATCTTTACTTTGTTAAAAATAAAAAAATAAAGCCTTGTCAGCTTATTTTCTCATAAAAAAAATTTTTTATGAGAAAATAAGCCCCATGGACATTTTAATTTATAATATATAAACTGTTTAAGTGTGCATTTCTATAATAAACATTATTAAAAAATAAAAAATTGTTTTGTTTTTATAAATGATGACATTCTGCGACAACGAAACTCTCTTTAACGAACTTTAATATAGGAACAATTAAAGTTAACACATTTAAAAAGATAAACAAAACTTAGCTAAAAAAAAAAAAAAGACAAATGTTTTAGAAAGCCGTTACAATTAAATAAGTTTGTTCTTGAATGCTTTTATATTATCGAAACGTTTTTCAACAAAGTAACAAAACACTTTTAATTAATTTTTAAAATAAGTATTATTAAACTGTAATGTAAATTTTAAATTTCATAAAAATCTATAAACTTTTATGTAAGCTCATAACTAAACTCATGTTAACTTTGTTGGAAGTAAAAAAAATAATGACATTAGTAAAAGAACATTTATTATTGTGGTCAGCCATTTATTTTATTTTAGGGAAAGAGATAGGTTAAGGAAACTGATTAACAAGTACATAACTTGTAAGCTATATAAGTTATTTAAAAGCAGCATTATTATTTTTGATTAAAGACAACTGCTGGTTCTTTTTTCAATGGCCTTACTTTATATGTGTTCGGTAATTTTATGATATGGACAATTCATTGTCTCTGATTAAAGATTTAGAAAATAATTTATAGGGACGCTGTCCACTTACAACGTTATCTTTGCATAAAGCTATAGCTTCTACCAACTTTTTTTGCCTTTGTGTGCATTCTTACAACCACTGTTTTAAATTTACAATTTCATTTAATAGACCTTGTTATACAATCCACTTAGAATAAGGTGTGCAGTGGAAAAAAACAATTTCTTTTCGACAACGTAAAAATAGTAATCTATAAAAATAGTTTTCATCGACCCCAAAAAGGAGTTATTTGTAGTAGTAGAAGCAGTAATGAAATATTGAAAGACATTTTTATAAAAATGTTAATGAGAAAATTTTTAAATTTATTGAAAACAAGTTCTACTTTTAAAAAACTAAATTTTAAATTAAGGAAACAGTTCATTTCTTTCTTTATATATTATGTTGTATATTATGCCATGGTATGGTGTGTAATATCTTTATTACTAATAAATAAGGTGTTTATAAAAAGCTAATAGTATTTGCTTGGATTCAAGTTAATCACTAAAGTGCAACACTTTATTGATTAACTTGCCAATTTTGGTGAACTAATAATTGAAGTTTTAACTTTAAAGTTTTGAACAATAATTACTTTAAAGTAAATTATTTCACCTTGAGCTACCTTTTTTTTTTAAGTTGATATTTTTACCATTTTTTTACTTTTCACAAAGTTCATCATACAATGTTTTTTAATTAAATAAGATAATTAGTGTCAAAGATATTAGCACCATTTGATATTTTCTAAGATACTTTTATCATTTAGATACGCGTCTAAGATAATTTAAGATAGTTTACTTATATGGATCTAGAACTCGAACTTTTCCAAAAGAAAAAAAATTACAATATAAGTAAACATACCAACTTAAAGTTTGTCTTCTTCTCTTGATTAATATACCAAATATTCGAAACCAAATCCACAAACGGGTGAAACCAAACATGCCTGCCACTACATAAGAAAATAAACAAAACTAATAACGTCCAAACAAAGGTAAATTTTCAGCCTTGTAAAATATTTTGTTAGCGGCTGCCCACGAATAGGGTAGAAAAGAAAAAACCCCTTTAATTAAATATTATTATTCTTATTATTATCATTATTATTATTATTATCATATTTCAAGCAGGGCCGTGCACAGAATTTGGGGGCCCCCGAGCATTCTTCAGTTTGGGGGCTTACTCTCAAAAAAATAACCCTGCTTACATTTTTTGATTATATTAATGATATATAAGTACAATCATGGAAATCTTATACCATGGACGTATAAGAGAAATCTTATTCGTCCATGGTATAAGATTTCTCTTATACGTCCATTGTACAATTAAATAGCCCAGCTTTTGTTTTTTACAATGTTTATTTTTCTTGTCTTTTGTTTAGCAAACTCTTCCACGGTTAGCACGGATCCTTATAATGTATACCTAGCTGTTTTAAGAACGTCACTTATACGGAAAGTTAGCCTGCACATCAATCTGTGATGCAAATTTTGAAATCATTTAATTTTATTCGCGGAAAATAATTTAATTTGAATGTTTAAATTAAGTCAAATTTTGACTTCATAGTGTGTCAATAAAACATTTGTAAAATTTGAACCACTCAATATAATTTAATAAAAATTAGCTAGCTGTTTTAAGAACGTCACTTATACGGAAAGTTAGCCTGCACATCAATCTGTGATGCAAATTTTGAAATCATTTAATTTTATTCGCGGAAAATAATTTAATTTGAATGTTTAAATTAAGTCAAATTTTGACTTCATAGTGTGTCAATAAAACATTTGTAAAATTTGAACCACTCAATATAATTTAATAAAAATTAGCGCAAATGCAGCCAATACTCACACCGAATTCTGGACAAAATTTCAGCCTGATTAGATGACTGGTGTAGGATTTATTGCAGTTTTAGTTGAAGTTTTGTCAGTTTTTTGCTACTTATACCTCAAAGCGTTACCGATTACTTTGAAGTTCGGTCACTATTTTTAAAATAACAGTTACATTAGTGTTCTTCTATGTAATACCAACAATTTTTGTTACAATTATTTTATCGGCACATGTAAAGTTTTCATTTTGTAGACCAAAATAGTGATTTTCAACTTAAAGCGTGATTTAAATAGCCTTATGCTAATAGCGTCAACACGGCCTTTAAAGTGGAGGGGGTCAACCCCTCAATTTCTAAAATAAAATCCATAATTTCTAAAATAATTGCCTATATTTCTAAAACAAAAGGTCCTCGCAAAAAAAATGTGGGCAAGCCATGGCTCCTTTGACGGCCATGTATGCATAGAGTGAATATACTAACATTTCCTAAGGTATAAACTATTGCCAAAATGTAAAAAAATTCTAAAAAAGTGGTTAAGAAGGATTTCTAGGGATACCTACATAGAAAATAAAAATATTCATTTATCTGAAAACAGAACAACTGTGAAAAAACCAAATATTTTTTATATTGACAAAGATAATTAACTTAAAAAATTTAGATAAGTTAACTAAGATATTTGACCAATAAAAAGTTTGGAGGGCCAGTCGGAGGAAAATTACTCTAACTGAATAACGAATTAGGTTGAAGGGTTGTTTTGAAACAAAACAACCCGTGTGACAAGTATCACTAGTTTAATAAGTGTGACAATTATCAATAATGTAATTTCCTTACAAGTAAATAGTTTAAACAATTGTTTCCTGGTAAGGAAAGAACTATTCAAGAATTATTTCCTTGTAATTTAATATTACCTCAATTAAATCAAGTAAATATTTCTTTTATTTTAATAATTTTTAATTAATAATATGTTTTACTATGTTAAGTGGATTGTTATCAAATATAAATTTTGATTTAAAGAAGTCAAATTTAGTGAATTGCCACAATGGCAAATCAAGCAAAGAATCATGATGAAAATCGAAAGTTTGTGTGCTTGCAAAAAGATGCCAAATCATCCGAACAAGTCGCATTCCGAATTAATTCCAATAAAGAAATATCTCCGGAAGGAACTAATCTACTGGCTAAAGCATTCGGCGGGCCTCCACTTACTGTTACCCCTGGTAAATATTTATTCTTAAATAATTTTAACATATATATTGAAATAAAAAATATTAAGAAATAACACTTGATAGATTTCAAGAAGTATATTTTTGACAAGTTTCTAATTTCTTTAAAAACGAATAATTTGAAAGTTTTATACAAACTTACTAAACAAAGTTTATTGTAACTATAAAATATGTATGCTTTGGTTTTAAGTCAAAGTAGTGCCCAGACACCACTAAGTGCTCCGAAATTGACCACTGTAGTCCTTGTAAATGTGCAATTAAATACGGCCTGTCAAACAAAGGATTAAAGAAACTTGTTAGAACTATAAACAAAATATCAAGCAGCAAGATGTTAGAGCGAAATTTCTACATGAATTTTCTAAGACTAGGTCAACAATTTAGCGATTTCTTCACCTGCAACAACTTTAAAATCACAGTCGTAAAAACAGATTCTTGTACAGTTCATGTTGTTGCTTGCTGCAATGATTTATCAAGTCTTGTGAATCATGTTGTTCACTCCCGCAAAATTTCTGGCGGCTATTTTGTTGGATGGTGGCAAAAGTTTTCTCATGATTTGTCTTAGCATTGTTGATACTGCGTTAAGGGATGAAACCAGCTCACCGCACCAACAACAACCTCTCACTCAAAAGACTGGTAAAGACACTGGAGTCAAGAGACAAATTATTGTTAGGGTTTCAGAAGATTTGCCAGAAACACACTCCAATATTGAACAAATCTGGTCACTGATTAATGCAAATGGAGTTAAACTAATTTTGGCTTGTGATATGAAAGTTATAAATAACAGTTGTGGTCTTCAAACTCATTCAAGTACGCACCCTTGCACCTGGTGTGACGTCAAATCCATTTGTCTTGCCCAATCTGGAAACTTGCGAACACTAGGCTCAATTAATTCAAGTCTTGAGTCTTTTCAGCACTCTGGCGGGGTTATTGCTAATGCAAAGCTGTTTGGCAATGTCATTCGAAAGCCAATCATCTGCGGGCCTGTCAATGTTCTGATTTTGGAAATCATTCCACCAATGGAATTGCATCTCCTCTTAGGAGTTGTCAACCATCTTTTAAAGATCCTTAAAACTGCTTGGATAGAAACTGTTAAGTGGCCAGCTGCCCTTAACATTCAACTGAGCCCGTATCACGTGGGCCAGTTGGAGGGAAATGAATGCAAAAAGCTTCTTAAAAATGCGGATATACTGCAGCAACTTGCTAAGACAAACATGGTTTCCAATATTGTGTGCATAATTAAAGCATTCAAAAGTTTCAATTTAGTTGTCAAGGCTAGCTTTGGATACATCCTTCAGCCGGATTACCTAATGATAACTGGTGCTTGCGTAACACCCCAAATTCACGCCGTCTTTTACCACATAAAGGATTTCATCAGTCACAAAGGATCCCCATTGGGGCCCTATAGTGAACAAACTCTTGAAACTTCTCATCAAGATTTTTATCAACATTGGTTGAGGTATAAGCGAAATAATAATCATCCAGAGTACAAAGAAAGATTGTTGCGCTGCATAATTGATCTAAACAGTAAGCATTTTTAAAGAGCGTCATTTGAGTTATTAGAAATTAGGTTGCTAAAATTCATACTTTACGGCGTATAATGAATATTTTCACCATCTTTAAAAGAAGTATTATAGAGTATTTGTATTAAAAGAGTATATTGAGCTATTTATTAATAATCTTTTGGTAGATAAAATCAAAAAAAAATTTTTTAAATGTAATTAGATATTTGATGATAATACAATGTTAAAATAGGGTTTAAATAGTTTTGACCCCTCTACTTTGAAGGCCGTGTCGACATTATTAGCATAAGACTATTTAAATCATGCTTTAAGTAGAAAATCTCTATTTTGGTATATAAAATCAAAACTTTACACGTACCGATAAAATAATTATAACAAAAATTGTTGGTATTACATAGAAGAACACTCATGTAACTGTTATTTTAAAAATAGTGACCGAATTTAAATTAATTGGTAACGCTTTGAGGTATAAGTAGCAAAAAACTGACAAAACTTCAACTGAAACTGCAATAAATCCTACACCAGTCATCTAATCAGGCTGAAATTTTGTCCAGAATTTGGTGTGACTATTCGCTACATTTGCGCTAATTTTTATTAAATTATATTGAGTGGTTCAAGTTTTACAAATATTTTTATTGGCGCACTATAAAGTTAAAATTCAAATTAAATTATTTTCCGCGGATAAAATTAAATGATTTTAAAATTTGCATCACAGGGTACCTTGATGTGCGCGCTGACTTTCCATATAAGTGGCGTTCTTGGGGCGGCTAGGTAGGCATTATAAGGATCCGTGCTAACCGTGCTTCACATTATAGAAGATTTTTTGCGGCAAGTTTCATTAAACTTAAAGAGCTATTTTATTGTTATTTAAGTTAAAGATTTTGATGGGGAAAAAAAAGAAGGAAAAAAACTCCGGAATGTTATAGCCGCTGTTGGGGGCCCCCATACGGTCTGGGGCCCCGAGCAATTTGCTCGGGTGACTCACCCTCTGCACGGCCCTGATTTCAAGCAATAAGTAGACATGGGCGCCAGCAGGGGACAAGTTTCAATGCACGTGCACCCCCTAGCTTTTGAAAAAAAAAAAGGAAACGGGGAAAAAAAAATAATAAAAAAATCTTTCAATAATAAGAAAAAACGCGAAAAAATAGTTTTTATTTTAAATTTTTAAATTACAATTAGACATTTGCATTTTACAACTTACAACTATACATTCACTTTGTTTCTAAAAAAAGCAACTTAAGCCTTTATTTTTTTTGTCCAAACTTGTCTACAACTTTGTCGATAAAATTTGGGCAATTATTCTTTTTTTGTGTACACTAAGCATACATAACCCACTTAGTCTATCGTTTTTCGGAAAAAATGAATTATTTGTTTCATTTCGCTCCAAACAAAATTCATGATTTGGATTTTTGAAAAAAAATCAGACAACAAAAATCATATTGTTTTGATACTAATACAAATACTAACGATTACTTTCTAGGTTGTTTTATCAGGAATTCAAAGTCTTATTTTGGAATCATCTTGAATAACGCTAACCGTTGACTTCATTAGTGTATATGTAGCTGGAGTTTAACTTAAAACTCTTGTTGTGAAAATATTTAAGTACTTTTATGTCTACAAAGTTCGAGTAACTGAATTTAAGAAATTTTGTGATTTTGTAGATCTAGAATATAGAAAAATAATCCACCATGAAAGTAATAGATCTCTTTTTCTGTTAGCAGCAGTTGAAAGAATTTTGTATATGTTTGAGACCCTGAAGTCATACTTTGTTTCTCATGAAATTTGTCCACTTGCTTTGCAAGCATTTTTTGATAGTGAAACAGGTGAGTTATATTTCTGGTTTGTGCATGATCAACTAAATAATTTCAACAAAACTGTATTAGTTATGGAAAAAAGTCAAATAAGTGCAACAGATCTTATTTTGGAACTAAAAAAATTGAAATCTAATCTTGAAGAAAAAATGAATAGTAATTTTGTCCCACTAAGATCAGAACAGTTGCCTAGAAAATTGAGTGCCCAGGGTGTTAATACATTTATGACAGATGTAAATTCCTCTTATAAACAATGTATCTCTAATATTGAACTGTTGAAAAATAGTTTTAGTGGGGTTGAGATATTTGCATGGATTGGACTTGACCACATACTAAAGTAAGAGGATATTGAACAATCTGCTGAAGCTATAAACAATAGTTATGATTCAGGTGATCAACAAAAAAATTAATATTGACAGTCTTTTTGATGAGACGTCAAGTGCAAAAACGTTTTTTGCATAAAAAAGAGTTCACGGAAAATTAAATCGCTTAAATGGATTCAATTATTCAAGCATTTTCAATAAAAAGACATTGGTGTACCTACTAATCTGGTAAAAGTTATTGAATACCCTTAGTTTTTGCTAGGAGCATCTGCACCTGGTAGAGCGTATTTTTTTAATCATAAAATATATTTGTTTAGATGACCGAATTCTTTTGAAGGAGTTCATGCATTGCTGTACTGTAAGTTGAACTTTAGCATTACATGCTCACTTTTTTATGAGAAAATTTAAAAAATTTATAACTTGCTAAAAAAAGTACATTCTACTAAAAAGTATAACTTGTATAAAAACAGTAAATAGTTTTTTTCTCATATTTCTTTTGTTAGATTTAACAAATAATAAAAAAATATTTTGGTTTTGTTTCTTTGCTTTAGATTGCCCTTCAGCAGCTGAGTAATGGAGCCTTTCCTTTTTTATATAAAGACTTTCATGAAACCTTATTACAAGCAGCCCATGCTTTTTGAAGCACAAAAAAACACTATTTTTCTCCCTGGTCATTTATTTCAGCATTTTGCAACAACCCCCCTTCCCCCCCCCCCCCCACACGCACACACAAACACGCGCGCGCAAACACACATACACCGATACCTCTTTCTAAACAACACCTCTTCGTCACCGCAACCCCTGCGTGTCCCGGTTTATAACTTCAAAATATTACTTTATATATATATATAAAGTATATTTATATATACATATATATATATATATATATGTATATATATATATATATATATATATATATATATATATATATATATATATATATATATATATATATATATATATATATACACGATGTTGTTTTATTGTACTAAGTTATGATACAAAGTCTCTTGTTCGTTTGAGAGTGATCAATATTAAGTAAATTGTTTACTAAATAGATCAGTATTATTATATAAAGAGTTTGATTATTTAAAAAAATACAACTTTGTGATGGAACTTAAAGTTTCATGCCCTTCGGCAATCATCAGCCATATTTTTTATTCTTTAAATTAAGAAAATACAGTTAAAAAATACAAAATACAGAAGTTAAAAGAAAATAACCATGACAAAGCAATGGAATGAGTTCGGACATCAAAACAAACAATTTTTTAATTAATTAGAAAATTGCTCAATCACCCGTGTCGAATAGTGCGAGAAGGAGCTTGTTTCGATGCCTGCACTTGGATACCATTTCATTTTTTTTGTTTAGTAGATTTTTATTTTTGGAAAATAGAATTTCATATTTTTCGTATGTGCATAGTTTGCAGGACTTCGTGGCTGGGTTGTAAGCCTTGCACTGCATAACTATTTTCCATTTGACAACTGGGTTTAAGTTGGCATCTTTTAATTTCCAAAATTCTTTTGATAATTCGGTGTCATTTTTGTATTTTAGAATGTTAAATGATTTTATATGATTGGCATTTCTAATTTTGAATGGTGTTTCACTTATATTGGCTTGGTATACAATGTTTTTTGTTAAGCATTGGTTTGATAAAGAGCATGTATTTTTATTAAGGCAATTGCAGTTGGTTTTAGGTGGAATTTTGTTGTTGTTCATAATTTGTTGATTGTGTGCATTTAAAAAAGATTTTATATTCGGCATACAGCTATAACTTATTTTTATCGTGTTTCTGTTAAAAATTTTGTGGAGTCTGTGATTTATTGGGAAGTGCTTGTTGATTAAGGTTAAAAAGCTTTTTCCTACATTAGTGCTAACATTTTTGCTAAAAGGGTTGAACCATATGATGTTTTGTTTACAGTTTTTGTATGTGGTAAATTTAAATTAGGGTGATATGAAAGTTTGTGATTAAAACCGGATCTTAATAGTGCGTCATTGTACATAGGAGTAGATCTTCGGAAGATTTCTTGGTTGAATCAGCATGAATATAGTTTATAGAATTCCCGGGCTTCGAATATGTTTGAAAAATATTGTCGTTGAGATTTAATGTGACGTCAAGATAATTTATAATTTTCATGTTGCACTGTATTGATATAGTGAGTTCGTTTTTTTTAAATATTTCAACAAAATGTTTTTTGATTTTTTCCATTTGGGGACCACTCATTTTTTTAAAAACTGCTAAACCATCATCGCGGTACAAACTGAAATCATTTTTATTATAAAAGTGTGCAATTTGAAACAAAATATAAATTCCCACAAGATCACATACTTCAGCACCATCAAATGCTCCCATTGAAACATCGAATAAACCGCTTGATATTTTATCCAAACTTGATGATCGTTAAATAATAATGATTTTCTTGCATGATAGAATAATGTTTTTATGGTTAGGGTCAATGTTTAGATGCTGCTCAGCAAAATGAATAGCGTTGTTAAGAAGTTTTTCAGATATCGAAAGGTAAAAATCAACAATATCAAAGATAAGGAATTTATATAGACGTTTATCACTGATGCGATTAAACCAGTTTGTGGTATCTTGGGTTTTTTTCCACTGATTGAGATGAAGTTCAGAGTTTATATTAGAAATATATACTCTGAACTTGTAAATATATCGAATCTTGAATACATCGACTGAGGGTTTTGGTTAGGGCAGGCAGTCTATCATTTAAGAAAAAATATATATATATATTCAAGTTTTTAAACTATTTCTGGTCTGGTTTATTAGCGCTCTCTTCAAAACTACAGTTTATGGGAAAAAACTTTTCGACTACCACGCAAAAACTCTGTGTCACTCCATTGACTAGTTTTCAACTATATAAATGACACCTAACCTTATTTATATAAATTTATAATTTATCATTGTAAATTTTTATTATTTATGGTTAAATATATGGAGAAAAAAAAAAAAAAAAAAAGAAAGTATAACTTTACTAATTCTGCCGATTTCATTTTTGGCAGGGTTTAATAAACGAACAGTTGGATTATTTGTAAAGTTTTCTTTATGATCTTTTAATTTTATAAAACAATTCGAAGATGTATTAATGTCGATTTTATTGAAAACGTCGTGATTTTTTAATATCCGTTTACCTTCTTTATTTATTTGATTTTTTATTTTTTTATTTGATTTTTTGTAAGTTGAGGTGACAGCATTTGTAAGCAAATGGGTATAATTTTCTTTATATATTATATAAATTGATATATTATAGATATATTTTATAAATTGGATATATTATATAAATTGGATGTTTTATCGGAAAAAAATATTAAATTTCGTAAAGTATACAATAATTTCAAAAGATGACATTATCTACCATACGCAATAATAAATTTACATATACTTTATGTAAGTTTATTATTGCGTATGGTAGATATGTCATCTTTTAACTTGTCTTTGAAATTATTGTATACTTTACGAAATTTAATATTTTTTATAAGATCTATCAGATCGTTTTCAAATGTAGACATAACAGAAATTTGTTTGGGATAACCTGATGTTTTTATGCCGTAATTGTGATAAAAAATATTTTCCTTACTTTTTTGATCTTAATTAAGAAAGAAGAAAGCTTTCCATCTCATTCTTTTAATTAATGCTTCGGTTTTATCAAGTAATTATATTTTGAAGTTTTTTATTGATGGAATCGGAATGTTCTTGATTGAATAATTCAAGTTAGTTTTTTTCATTGCGTAGACGACTTGAGAAGAGTGCTCGACGTATGGAGCTAATTGATGTTGTTTTATTGTACCAAGTTATGATACAAAGATTCTTGTTCGTTTGAGAGTGATCAATATTAAGTAAATTGTTTACTAAATAGATCAGCATTATAATATAAAGAGTTTGAATATTTAAAAAAATACAACATTGTGATGGAACTTAAAGTTTCATGCCCTTCGGCAATCATCAGCCATATTTTTTATTCTTTAAATCAAGAAAAAACCGTTAAAAAATACATAATACAGAAATTAACAGAAAAAACCATAACAAAGCAATGGAATGAGTTCCGTTAAAACAAACAATTTTTTAATTAATTAGAAAATTGCTCAATCACCCGTGTCAAATAGGGCGAGAAGGAACTTGTTTAAATATTTTAAATATATATATATATATATATATATATATATATATATATATATATATATATATATATATATATATATATATATATATATATATATTTAAAATATTTTATATATTACTGCTAAACCTAAGACTTACTGGCACCGGATCCAGTGATGGATCGGTAAATTTTAGTGGTGGTGGTGGGAGGGTGGAGGATGTTTAAATGTTTTTGTATTGTGTATTTGCGTCTCCTAAAAAAAAATCCTCAAAATCTAAGATATTTTTAGGACTTTTAGATTCTGTTGGTGGTGGTGGTGAGGGGGAAGGGAGATGCATACCGTATTTCCCCTGGATCCGTCACTAATCGGATCTAAAACAAACAAGAAAAGCTCTCTAATAAGAATTAATGGGTGCAATATCTATTTTTGGCCCCGGGCGCAAAATCCCTTGTTATGCCACTGAAATTAGTCGTTTCAATCACGATTAAAAAATTCAGATTTTTTTATGTTTAGGATAATTATGAGGTAATTTCTCAAATATATTCGATTGTATACTCTTTATGACGTTGTTATAGAATAAATCTAGATTTATTCTATATTCAATTAAAAAACACATAGGTAATTAGATGCACAATATAATAATTAACAAAACATAAAAACAAAAATAAATAATAAACAAAACATAAAAACATTAAATTTATTTTTGGCGTTTTAAAGGCTTTTTTATAAATTGTTTTGAAGACGAAAATCAATATCCAAACTTCCTTTTAAAAAAGTGATAGCTATACATGTATTATACAATAGCCGTTCTGAATGGGTGAGATAGTGCTTTATTTTTCAAATATTTTGATAATTAAACTAAAAACATAACGTAATGAACCTTTTATAAAGTTAAGTTTTAAATTTTTAAAATTAAGCTGCGGTTAATTTTTTTTTTTAACTTTCTAATACTTCAAATTTAAATTCGCCAGAGCCTGCGAACCAATCAACAATTTTCAAAACACAACCTTTCGACGTAATTACTTAGCACGTTAAAGCTAACAATGTTGACCTTTTTATCTTACGTCCAAGCCTCCACGGTTTAATATTAAAGTTTTAATAAACAAAACAAAGCGCAGATGGTTAAGATCCATACGCTGGGGAGCAGTCCAAGAATGTCTTATTAAATTCTATAAACTTGTTAATATTTCCACTCTTGAAAATTAAATTTTATTAATTTTTTAAAATCGAGCAAGTTTTATCAACAAAATTTGAAAAAGATTTTTTTGTTTCCTAGCTATGGGTAAAAGTTTAGACTTTTATGATGCTAACTTTTTTATATATTTTTACAAAATTTGAAAAAGATTTTTTTGTTTCCTAGCTATGGGTAAAAGTTTAGACTTTTATGATGCTAACTTTTTTATATTATATAACCTAATATAATAATATAACATAAAAACTTAGGTTAAAATAAAAATACTTATTTTCACGATGTAAATTTTGTAGTGTATTAGATTTGTTTTATTTTCTAGCTTATTTCTTTAGTTATTTATTAAGGGCTACATTTATACATTAAAAAATAGAAAAAGTTTCTTCATATATATACAGCTTTAGGTCTAAACAGCTACTAAAACTATAGCAAAAACTATATATAATTTGTTAGTTAGTTAATAGATATAATAAAAAGTCAAATTTTGAAAGTAAAAACTGAATAAAATAGAATAAAATAAGTTTGTATTGTAGTTAATGTGTAATGCAAAATACTAACAAAGTGACTTTGAAAGTATATTATAAGTTTTGTACTTTTGGAGGTGTCATGATTTATCTTGAACCATTCATTGGGTAAACTTTTTTATAAACACAAAATTTTCCATCGGATATAAGAGTAGCATATAACAATGTCTATGTTTGGGTTATTCTCAAATATAGAAAAAATATATATTTAAATAACTTTGTATTGTTTATAAGTATTAAAAAAACTCTTAGCAAAAAAAAACTGTTACTAATTTAAGCCATATAGTTATAGGTTTCAAGTTTAGTTATTAGGTTATATTATTTTTCAGTAATTAAACTAATCAACAAGGACCTTGCTGATTGAGAAACCATTATTTACTAAATTATCTTTCTATTTAAATAAAAATTCAGAAAAATTGAAAATAATAGTTTAAATATAAATTGTTATATAAATATAAACACTTTGAAATAAATATAATAAATAAAAAGTTTTTTATTTATTATTTTTCTTTTTTGTTACATATTTTAAAAAATTTAATTTCTGACTAAATCTAACATAATTTTTAAAACTTTAATAAAGCTAAAATTTTGTATAAGAGGCATATAAGATTGTGTGAAAGGCCTGAAAGTAAATTGAAGTTTCTAAAAAATATTTTTCAAATTTATTTTCAAAAACCTATATATAAAAGTTAAAAATAGAATGGGATACATTTAAAAGGATACATTTTTTGAATTAAAAGGATAATTTGAATTAAAAGGATAATTTGAATTAAAAGGATAATTAAAAGGACAATTAAAAGGATACATTTTTTGAATATATCTTTTTTAAATCTTCTTTTCTCTTAAAACATTTAATATATTTTTTGTATATAGCTTCTGTATATTCTATCCAGTGACAGATCCAGGGGAGGGGGATGGTCCACCCCCCCCCCCCCCAGAATCTGAAAGTCTTGAAATTAAGGACCTTTTTTAGAAGAGGCAAATTTGGTACATAACAAAAATATTTCAACATCACCCCCAAAAAAAAAAAAATGCTAGATCCGCCACTGATTTTATCCTTACCTAAAATATTTTAATATATTTTTTGTATATACCTTCTGTATATTCTATCTTATCCTAAAATTTTCTACTTCTAATTTTTAGTGATGTACCAATTAATCAGCATCGTCTTAATTGGCCTCTTTTTACACAATCAGAATCAGTATCGACATCGTCTTTTTTTATTAATTTATCGATTTTCTAACCAATGGCATTTTAATATTTTTTCTTGTATTATGATAATAATTAAATAATAAACTAAGTTTTATGCATAACTTAAAATTTGTTTTTTTTAACTTGGTTTACAGACAATATTGTTTATTCTTAAGATGATGTTTATAAGATTTTAAATTAACAGCTGGAATAATACATGAATAGTACAATAAACAATATTGTCTGTAAACTAAGTACTTTTACTACCATAATGTTGTTTTTAGGATAGTTTTATTTTTTGTTGTTCTATTGTTATACTTAAAAGTAACATATTTAAGCATTGTTATCTATATGTGTTCAAGTGTAGCCTTCTTTATTTCTATATTTTTATTATTTATTTATTTTTTATTTCAATTCACCTCCCCAAGGCCTTGAAAGCAACTCCAGTCGAGAAGGCTGCTTTAGTTATGATTACAACCCTCTCTCAACTTTATAACTCCTAAACAAAAACTTTGACAAACAAGGCCGCTGCATGGAGAAACAAGTTGAGCGCGGTATTACCAGGGGCGTGGTGGGGATTGAACATCACAAAATAAAATTATTCTAAAAACAACTTAATTATCTAAAAATGATTTAGATATCTAAACAATATATGATCATATCATATGTAGTTAAGATATCTATATTAATAGTAAATTAATAAAGAATTCTAAGTAAACTGCTTATGATAGTACCATTTTCTTTTTAAAATTGAAATAAAAAGTGTTCCTTTAAAATTGTATTTATTTTTTTGAAAGTTTTTTTTTCATAGGAAAAAAAACTAAAAAATGTATTTTTTTTTAACTGAGTATTTCTAATATCTTTTAAAATAATGGTTTGGCTATGAATTGGGTCCAAGTATTTGTTTACCAGTACTGATTCCATGAAAAAGATTACACAATTTAAATTTTATATTTTCAATTTTATATTTTCAAAATTTTATTAATTAGTTAATTCATCCGCATTGGCTTTTTCCCATCCATTGATATCGGCATCAGCCAAAAAAGTGCTATCGGTACATCACTACTAATTTTTAGTATTGTGTGTATCCTACTAAAAGTTAATTTTATTAGTTGTAATCACTAGGACTCCAGGTTCAAAAATTGATCGTTCCTTTAACCTAAAAGTCTTAGTTTTTTTCCCATTAGTTGTTCATAAGCTTTTTTATATTTTTAGAGCCCCTGGATACCAAAAACTAGGAAGAAGTAATCTTTTTGAGACTTATTCTTAAGAAGTAATCTTTTTGAGACTCATATTATTATTATTATTATTATTATTATTATTATTATTATTATTATTATTATTATTATTATTGTTATTATTATTGTTATTATTATTATTATTATAATTTCATTTGGAAAAATTTTTAATTTTTAATTCATTAAAAAAATAATTTTTTTTTTGTTTTTTTTTTAATGCGATAAAATCTTAAATAATTATCATAATATGAAATGATTACAAACATTAAAAGTGATGAAAACTAAAGAGTAAGACAAGTGTGGTACTAACAGGTGTGTAGTGGGGATTAATCACAAAACTGTTTGATTTTATTACAAACATTTTTAACTAACATTTGTATTTTCAAATGATAAAATTAATGCTTTATTAAACTGTTTGTACATAGTATTATTTTTATAGTTTTTTAAAATACATTTTTCAAATAGTTTTCTTAAAATAAATATAAATATATTCAATTTATTTATTATTTAAAAAGGGTAGTAGTAACATTATCAAAAACAGCCGAACTGAATAAGCAAAAATGTGATTTTCTGGAATAATATTGAAATAGAGAATAAAACTGAAATTGTAAAAAAAGGAATTGTATCTAAAATACGAAAAGCAGAATACCTTTTTGTATTTTAGATAATATGAAAAAGCATTAAGAATACCTTCCTTACATGTTTAACCTGTTTGTCAGTTGATGAACTAACACTCCTTGCATGTTCTAGCTCTTTTCTAATTTTTTGATACTATTCCTAAATCCAAATTTCAATATTATTTCGTATAGGCATTTTGAACATTATTCCTTCTAAATGAATTTCAATTTTTTTTTTCAAAATAATTCGTTAAAATTAATTTTCAATATTAATCCCAAAAAAAGATTTTGATCAAAAAAATTTTGATATTAATTTGTTTTTTTAGTATTTTTTTCCATACTATTCTGCTTTCCCTTTATAAAGCTTATAATTCCTAGATCAAACAAAAATAGCTATAAATGTTTTAATTTGTTATAATTTTAATTATTTACAGTATCAAACTATTTTTATTTTTAATTTCTTTTAGTTTCTGTCAAAGTCTGTTTTGATTATGAACCGGAACAAGCAGATGAATTAGCACTCTTAACTGGTCAAATTATAAATAATGTCAATATGCAGGATGGTGGATGGTGGGAGGGGGAAATCAATGGAAAGCGTGGAGTTTTCCCTAGTAACTTTGTTGAAGTCATAAAAGATACCAACCCCAGTCAATCATCGTTATCAGCTACTGCAAAAATTACAAACTCTGCAAAAAAGGCAAAAGTTGGATTTCGTTATGAACCTGAACAGGATGATGAATTAGCATTAGAGGTTGGTGAAATTGTAGAAATTTTAGATGATAGTGATGATGGATGGTGGAAAGGTAAATTAAATGGAAAGGTCGGAATGTTTCCATCGAACTTTGTAGAAATTTTTAAAGAAGAAATAAAAACTTCACAATCAAGTAACTTACCACTAGCTCTTCCAACTTTACCAACATCTCCTGTTGATCTTGATGCTCCAGGTTTTGTTAGATTTCAACTTATTTTTAATACTTTGTAAATAATAATTTTAATCAAAAAATTAAAATTAATCATAATATTTTAGTAATATCATTAGTGTGTAGTAAATTTACAGGAAATGATATGTAATGTAATATATGCAGTATGCAATATTTACCAAAAACTTGTAGAATAGTAGTTTATTTATTAATCAATTAATAAATGAACTACTTTTATGTGTTTTTATGAAGGAAAAAAGTAAATCTTCAACCATCTTTTACAGGCCCTCATGTTGATTTTCTAAGAACCAATTTATTTTGTTTTTTAAATATTAAAAATTAATTTACTGTACTTGCATGAACTGTCAGTAAAAAATGTCAAATGCATCACTCTGTGTGAGTAAAAAATCTGTCATGTTGATGCAGAAACAGTCTACGGTGACTAGTGGAGTAAATTTAAAAAAACAGCTGCACTTTTTTTTAAGAATGTATGCTTTTGTTTAAAAGTTTCTGCTGCTTGAGCCTGAATGTCAACACCTCAACATTATTTTTATTTAAATTTTATTTCTCTAATCAAATATTTTTTATCATATTCATTCAGGAAATGTTGCTGTTTACTTGTAGAAGTGTCTTTGAAATCAACATCTTCATATCTTCAAGGTTTAATTGACTATTCACATCAGAAGATAACTTTCCAGTATTCTGCTACATAACTAATTGATAAATGAATTTCTTGATACATTACTGTTTATGCATTCTTACCATAGTTGTGTTTTGAGAATTTAGACCATGCAATTTTTAAAGTACTCAGTGGGTTCTGGCTAAATTGTAAAATGTTGCCTTTCTCTTAACATAATTAATATGAAATCAAGACAAAAACTAAAAACATTTTATCTAATTAACAGTTCTTCCAGTTAAAATTAGGTTCAAAGTATTTATTTTAATCGCCAACTAGCATAAAAAATACGCATTGTTTTGTTTGATGTTTTAACAGCATCAGGAATTCTTTTGTTCTTGATAAATTTACTGTAAACATAATCAGATGCATCTGCCAGATATTTACAGCAGACATTTTGTTTAGATTTGAAAATTTACTTATCTAAATATAAAGTATATCACATAATGAAAATAAAGTGAAATTAAAAAGTATACAAATGGCAATGTCTTATCCACAAAAGCAAAATTTTCACAGCATTTTGACATTTTCTGGTCAGTCTACATTTTGAAACCAAGAAAACATGCTTGTTTTCCAGACTCTGAAAAATGTTAAAATTTATTTTATTACGTTATAAGCTCATTTATTCAAAATTTAACTTTTACTTGAAAAGCTATTGAATTATCTTTTACTTCAAGCTCACTTTATTTGTTCATTTTTTGTTTTACTAGCAACAAGATAACAAAATGATGTTAAAGGGATCCCAAACCTTGTAGACATTTTGTGTTCATATAAAGAGAAAGATAAAAAAAAATTGTTAAGACTAAGTTGTTTTGATTAAAACAAAAGAATAAAAGCATACCAAGAAAATTTTTTTTTTTAGTTTATTCGAAGCTCGCCTTCTATGTTTTGTTGTATGCCTTAATCTACAGACTTGATAATTTATTCAAGCGTGTTTTATTCCTAAAAGTTTCAGTACATGGCATTATTGAATTTTTTTTGTTTATGTAAAAGATTGATGTAAACAAACAAAAAATCAATGATATCATGTTGATGTCATTGATACAAGAAGTGGTGATATCATCATATCATCACTTCTTGTATCATCATACCATCACTAATTGTATCATCATATCATCACTTTTTGTACCTTCATATCATCTCTTTTTGTTTCATCATATCATCACTTCTTGTATCATCATATCATCACTTCTTGTATCATCATATCATCACTTCTTGTATCATCATATCTTGTCATCAACTTTTTGTATCATCATATCTTGTATCACCAAGAAAATGTGGTGATAATGCTGTATCATAACTCAATACTTTAGTATCAGCCATTTCAGGAATGTAACTAGGATCAACATCTGAGTCACCACAATATTTAGAAGCAGTGCTAGTAAAATAGATAAGCAACTCTCATTTCAAACTATACAAAGACTGTTAGATTGGGTATTAGATATTACTTATCCTATAAAATATTCCAAGTTATTCTCGAATGTTTTACTTTTCTGAATTGACATACAAACTGGCGCTAATGGCATTAAATTAAAAGATAGTAAAATTTTGGAGGGAGTAAATGTATATAACATATATATATATATATATATATATATATATATATATATATATATATATATATATATATATATATATATATATATATATATATATATATGATATATACATAGACAATATAGTATATAACATATATATATATATATATATATATATATATATACATATATATATATATATATATATATATATATATATATATATATATATATATATATATATCAGAGCTTGTTTTCAATTTGGACATCGCCTCCCCTCGGACCATTCTTGAGGTCTGTTAGAGGAATGCAACAAACTATTGTTGATTTAAACAGTGAAAATGAGCAATGGTTGGTTGCCCTCATAAATCAGATCTCAAAAACAGTCCAGGGGGCGGAGATGTCTGACCGTTAAATTGAGCCCTATATGTATATATATATATATATATATATATATATATATATATATATATATATATATATATATATATATATATATATATATATATATATATATATATATATATATATTAAATACACTTAATAACATGACAAAGATTTCAATTGCATAACTTGGTTCCGTAAAACAGTAAAAATTATATTTAAATATATGATCGAACACTGTTCGATCCAAACACACTTTGATCGGACATATTGGCCAGGACTTTATAAAAAATTAAATTGAGCCTTGTATATATATATATATATATATATATATATATATATATATATATATATATATATATATATATATATATATATATATATATATATATATATAAGGCTCTATTTAATTTTTATAAAGTTCTGGACAATATGTCCAAACAAAGTGCATTTGGGTCGGACAGTGTCCGATCAAATATTTTAAATTTAATTTTTACCGTTTTACGGAACCAAGTTATGCAATCGAAATCTTTGTCATGTTAATTAGTGTATTTAACTTTAGTTATTTTAAATATTTTATCGCATGTTTTTGCTTTTTTTTAATAAAATATATTTTTAATTTAATATTACATGTTTTTTTAGACTTGAACTTGCATGCTATAACTGACAACACTTTTTTTTATTATTCTTAACAACTTGACAGCAGCTTTTTGATGTTTTAACTATTTAAAAGCAATATAAAAAAATCGTTACAAATAACTTTTAATGGTTGATCTTTTTTAAAGTTTTTATTATACGCAATGGTGTAAAATAAAACTTTAAAAACTTTAAAAAACTTTAAATAAAATAAAAACTTTTAAAAAGTTTAAATAAAATCAAAAATTATAATTTAAAATAAACACATGTGTAAATTCAATGTTATATTTAATTTTTTTTGTAGTAGGTGTGTATTTTTTATAATGAATTTAAACGTTTGAAACTTTTTTTAAAAAAGTTTCAAACATTTATATTTATCATAATGTCTTTCTAAAAATCTTTTATTAAAAGATTATGGGATCGTCCATAAAGTATGTATGCTTGGAGGGGAAGAGGGGGTCTGCAAATGGCGTATATGAAATGGGAGGGCAGTGAGTCAAATATAAAACGCATAGGTACTTTTAGGGAGGTAGAAAGTACTAAAAAAAGTGTATTGCAAAATGCGTGTGTGGGGAGGGGGGAAGGGCTTGACGAAAAAAGAGTGTATGTAATTTATGGACGACCCCTATTATTTTCATGTTACTTTAAATTATGAATAAGTTAAATTAAATTTTCCCAAGATTTGATTGCTTTTTTTTTGTTTCTATTTTTACAATGAATTGTTTAAAAATTGTTACTTTTTTTAAACTTGGCTTTTAATCAAAGAATGAAATGGTTAAAAATTATTTTAAAAAGACAATGTTGTTTTTTTAAACAATTTTTATTTTTTTGCAACTTTTTGAAAAAAATGTTTAAACAACTTAAAAATATTTATAATAATTATATTTTTTTCTTTTCTTAAATAATTAGTTTCTTTTCTTAAATAATTATATTTTTTAATATAATTTCACTTTTCAATAATTTAAACAAAATTTGTGTATTTATTAAACTATCAATAGAAGTAATTTGTAAAAGCGTTTTGCATAACTTAAATAAAATGTTTCAATAGATAAGTTTTAATTTATTTTTTTTAAACCCAATTAAAAACGTAACAAAAAGTAATTTTAACTTTGAATTTTTTGAGTTTTATTTTAAGTCATTTCATTTTTTTTTTAAATTTACTTTACTTTTAATTTTAATTTTTATATATATACTTAAGTATTTATTTTGTAGAATTTAATTTACTTCGGTCAAAATGTCGTGACTGGGGCTGATATTTGACCAGGGCCAGGGCTGGGTTTGATAAAGCATAGTTAGGGTTATGGTCAGGGCTGCCTAAATTATAGCAAACCCTTTAGATAAAATAAATATTTCATCTTGGATTGAAATTCACATTATGTTTATATATATATATATATATATATATATATATATATATATATATATATATATATATATATATATATATATATATATATATATATAAAGAGAGAGATTTTAAAATTTATATATATATATATATATATATATATAAAGAGAGAGATTTTAAAATCGAAATATAATTTATATATTATTTTTTTATAAAATTTCAACTTTAAGCTGGCGCTGATCACTGAAAATCAATCAGCTGCCAGCCCAATATTTGTGTTTATTTAATAGAATTCACCTCTAATGTTAATCTTTTACTCATAGTACTTTTTAAATATTGTAGATACAAAGATAGAGCGTACAAAGTCCCAAGGTGGTGTTGGATTTGGATTAAAACTTGAAGATTTATCTAGAAATAAATTAAAAAAGGTTACAAAAGAAGTGGAGGATCCAAAAAAACCTATTCAGAAGGTTAACCCATTAGAAAATAGCAAGCCAGAGACTGTTAGTGAAATTTTTTTTTTAATATTTCACAATATATATTTTATATTTAAAAATTGTTATTTCTGGATTTTTTATTTATTCCTAATTTAATAGTTTTTTTATATTACTTTAAAACTTGTAGCCAAAGCCTGTAGCAGCTCCACATCGCAATTTTGACTTGGTTCAGTCTTCAGGTTATATTTTACATGTTAAAATTTTTTTAGATCAGTTTTTAGTATCAAATACAATAAATGCTATATTTAATGTTTTAAGATTAAGTAGAAAAATTTTTCTTTTATACATCTAACTTTGAACTTCTTGGTTCTGAAGCCAGAGCTTTAACCACTGTGCCACAACTGCTACCTTTTATCTAATTTACTGTATAAGGCTATTATCTATATTTGATATAGGTCAGTAACATACCAAAAAGATCAACTAAATCCATTTATTGGTTAAGTTAATAATAAGTTAAGTAAATATGTCAGTAAACTTCTTATTGTTTATCCATTATATTGATTTTATTGTTTATCCACTATATTAATTTTTATTATGATTTTATTATGACCTTATTTATGATTATATTTTTTATATGAACTTCTTGTGATATTTGTTAGTGATAATTACTATATAATATGTCAATTAAGTAATATGTCATTAATTTCTTGTCATTAATAAGTCATTTGAATGCACTTACTATCATATTACTCAGTAATTATGAAATTGTTAAACCACTCTTACTATTGTCATAAAAAGTTTGGCTTGTTCTAGTTCCAGAGGTTATCTTTTTCTGGATATTTCTGGAATTCCAGATTTTTTTTTCAACTTTTAGTTTTTTCTGCATATCTAAAACATTTTCAATACATACTAGTTGAAATAAATAATTTTGAAGTATATTCGTTTTTTAAGCTTTTTCACTCATCACTCATAGAAAAATAATGAAAAGTGTTGAAAAAAAAATTAGAAAAAATTTAGCTAAAAAGAAAATAACGGAAAACAACTTCCGGATTTTTTCCGGATATTTTATTCAAACAGTTTTCTCGTTTTTTTAAAATGACATAAAAAACTTTCATATTGGATGATCTATGTCTAGTTCTTATTTATAAAATTTTATTTATTATTTACTATATCTTATTTATATATCTTATTTATATTTCTTATTTCTTATTTATTATATCTTATTTATAAAATCTTATTTATTAATCTGTTAGCAGGCTTTTGCATGATCCAATTGAGGGTTAGATGTTGTTAAAAATTCTCTTTCAATTTAAGTAAGAATGATCAGTCTTGAAGAAAGCCAGTTATGAAAAAAATAGATTGCTGTTAAAAAAGTTATAAAAAAAAAGATGAAAGATTTGGTGTTTTGGTAGCTTTTCAATAGATTTTGATGTTTTAATAACTATATAGATTTGTTCTGAATTTAAAGTATTTAAACCCAAAACTTATAATAAATTTATCTTTAAAAAGTTATAAAAATATCAATGCTGTAAATACAGATATCGCATGACTTTAAAAAAGAATAATTTTTTTATAAGGAAAATGAAAAAATCTGACTTTGAAACTTTGTAAAATTCTAAAAATGGTTTATAAAAAGTAAAAACTATCAGAAATGTATTTCTGTTTTAAATGATATTCAAATGGTAATTTGAAAATAAAAATAGATTATAAAAAAGTGAAAATAGATAAAAATAGAGAGCTATTATCTACATTTATCAGAAATTATCATCAACTTAGAGAGTACAGAGTTTTTAAGAATTTCTTTACAAAATTAAATTAAATATAAAACAAAAATAAATAATCCAAATGCTCCAAAACTTAGTATCATTAATGTTTTTGTTTTGGAGTTAAAGGGTTGAAGTTGTTACATCAGCTAAAAAAAATAGACGAAAAAAACAATAAATAATTATAGACAAAACAAACAATAATTAACTTTCTGTGGCTGTTGTGACCAAACCTTGGGGAGGCAAATAAATAAATTTAAAAAAGATAGAAATTTACTAGTCAACATCAATGTGTTTTTTTTTTCAAATCATGAAACAAGTGCTACTTTTTTATTATTTTATACATTTTAGCTATGTTTATACAAAGAACATTAAACAAGAACATACGTAAAGAGCAATACAAAAAATAAATTCAGATATATTCAAATTTTCTTTATTGAATATCAAAGCATGATTATTTGTTATATCATTTTGTTTTTGATCATTTTTTATTTTTATTATTGATTTTAGGAGAATAATCTGATTTAATTCTCTATACAGTTCAAACCCATAAAAATTAATAGAAGTGTTTTTACTACAGATGTAGTTAGAATATTTTACTACAGATGTAGTTAGAATATTTTTTTAAGTATAAAAAGTTGATTTTTGCATAGAATTTATAATTAAAAAATGGCTACCAAAATTAAGCAATTAATAAAAAATAAAGCTATTATACAATAACTTTTTTTTTGCTTTTCTTGATTTTTAATTAATTTAATATATCATTAAGTCAAAAATATGTAAGTATAATAGTATAAGTTAAAATTTTATGTTAAAAATATGTATAATAGTTTAATAAAATTATAAATTTATAAAAATTATAAAATTATAAAGTATAATAATTTAATAAAATAAAATTTAAACAATTTTGAAGAAAAAATTAATTATTCTTATTATTAATTTAATATATCATTAAAATTATTCTTTAGGAAAAATAATTTTAATGATATATTAAATTAATTAAAAACCAAGAAAAACAAAAAAAAGTTATTGTATAATAGCTTTAAAAAAATAAAATTGAAAAAATTTTAAATTTTCTTTTTTTAATTACCTAAATTCTAGGAAATATATATATATATATATATATATATATATATATATATATATATATATATATATATATATATATATATATATATATATATATATATATATATATATATATCCCTCGGAATCAGGGTCGGCAATGCCCACCTAACTGCCAACCTGAAAGTGTTTGAGGTCAGCAAAAACTTGCCAACCTTGTTTTTATATTTTATGGTCAGACCTTTGTATCAAATAATTTTTGCTGACCTGATGCCGACCTTAAAAAGGTTGAGGTCGGCCAAGTAATACCGACCTCGTTTTTCCTAATTCCGAGGGTTGTATATATATATATATATATATATATATATATATATATATATATATATATATATATATATATATATATATATATATATATATATATATATATATATATATATATATATATATATAAATGAGAAAACATCAAGTAGTACTACTTCTCAAATACAAATAATAATTTTTTTAAGAAATTTTTCTGGACTATAGTCACCAGCATCATCAATTTTTAAAAATTGTACAAAAATTTAAAGGTTAAAAAAAAAGAGTTTAAAATTTGCTGAAGCAAGCTTTTGAAGTTAACTTTAAACTGAATTTGAAGGAGTTCTTTTTTTTTTTTTTTTTATCCAAAACTGTAAAAAAGCTCAAAATTTAGTTTTAATATCAACTGCTCATCCTCAACATTCTGCTCTTTAAAACTAACTCCAACACTTGTTGTATTCATATTAAAGAAAATGTTAAAAAAAAAGTTTAAGCTCAATTTTTGATTAAATAATAAATGTATATTAAAAAAAACTAAACTTATTGTTTTAGTTTGCCTCCATTTTATTGTGAAGATGAAGTTTTAAAGAATGTGCTTTTACTGAGGCATTTTGCAGTCTTGATAAATTATTTCAAGCGCATTTATATCTTATTAAATTTTATTATATGACATCATTGTAGACTTTCAACAAGAAATGTAGAAATTCTTATAATTTTTTTACTTCTTTTTTTTTGTTGATAAAATTTTAAATTATTTTATTTTCTTCCCATTTATATAAATATAATTATAAATATATTTATAAATTTATTAAGTAATTTTTATAGTTATAATCTTCACATTAGAAAATAAAATAAAAAATGGTCAGGTATTTTATGTTTGTTCATTGGTTATAACTTGTTAGTTATAACCAATGAACAAACATAAATTTATGGTAAAAAACTATTTGTTTATTACCATAGTTAAAAGTAAGCTGTCTGTATTTTTAAGTTTAAATGGTGAAGTCATTGCATTAAATGACCTTAATAAAAGTAGAAAGTTTATTTTGTTTAAATAAATATAAAAAAGTTTCAGAATATAATATAACTTGACAAATGTTTTATTTTTATGTACAAGGGGACCATAAAAATGTATAAAAGATACAAATTTAAAAGATATCCTGACAGTTGTTAAAAACAAACTGTGCTAATAAAACCTTAAAACCAAAAAATTTTTATTTTTTTACAAATTTTTATTGGGGTTTATTGAAAAACATTACAAATAAATATGATTTGCTGTTTGTAGGTAAAAAAAAAAAAAGATTTTTTTATGTATCTAAAAAAAGTACTTTTTATTTAAAAGAAATAAAAAATGTATTTAAAAATATTTTATAATAAGATCATAAACTAAAAATTCGATCAAATAAATTTAGCTCAACTTTTTTTAAATATTATTTTTAATATGAACACGACATGGTGTTTGGTAATCCCTTTAAACAGGAACATTGGTGCTTTCATTTTTTAATAATCCCTTTAAACAGGAACATTGATGCTTTCATTTTTTATTAATCCCTTTAAACAGGAACATTGATGCTTTCATTTTTTAATAATCCCTTTAAACAGGAACATTGATACTTTTATTTTTTAAGAGCTTCATGACTTTTTTGATACATATAGAGGATATGACTTTTAAAAAAGATGTAATCCTATATATATATAAAAAGTCATATAATTCTCAAATAATAACTTGGAGTTATTTAATACCAATGATGTAGCTTCTGCTTTTGAAAAATTGTGCTAAGCATTCCGTATACTGCAGTCAAAGTTGAAAAAGTTGACTAAAACTGATTTTTGATTTGCTGATAACTATTGAAAAACTTTTTCTCCTAAAGTGTATGAAAGATCAATTTAAAAAAAAAAATAATAAAGTTATTATGAATACTACAGTTTTTGGTCATTTTTAATCATCAAAAAATTTTAAAACATTCACTAACCTGTATATTCTAGACTTAAAATAAGGTTTAGCCAAAGTTGAAGCAATGAATACATTTTATGCAAAAATGAAAAGACGAAATAGGCCTTACTTAGAATAGATACATATATGACACAGGCCTTGCTTAGAATGATCGTACCTTTACCTAGATTGTAAACATTCTTGCATTGGAGCATGCTGAGACTGAATAATGTTATGTGATTTTATGATGTTATTGCTGTCCTAAGCTTGTATAGAGTTTAAATGTTTTTTCAAAGTGTTAGACAATATATAGGTTTCCATTTTTTAAAGCTTTTTATTTTACAAAATTTAGTGTATTGAATTATTTTAATTTTATAGCACTCATAGGTTAGAAGTAAATCAGTTTTAAAGGAATGGGGGTTTCTTCTATTATTTTCTATATTTCTATATTTCCATCATCCTTCTTCGTTTCTTCTTAAATTTGATTAAATGTATAGTTTGTGAACTTTATTAGTTTTTATTTCCTTTATAGACATTTAAATAATTTGTGTTAAAGAATTATTTTTTAAACTTGCAATCTTGTTTAAAAATTAATCAATTATCTAACTAGCCACACAAAATAATTAATCATTATTAGGATTATTCTGTAAAGAGTTCAAACTAAAAAATATGCTTGCATTTTACATATTATGCTGTATATAAGTATATTTATACCATAAAATTTTTCTGTAATAAACAATTTTTAAAAGCTAATATTAAACTTAAAATTAGTATTTATAAATATGTTGTAAAATATAAAGTTTAAAAATAAAATAAAAAAAGCCAAATATGTTTGGGTTTTATTATTTGTTTTTTTTCAAAGTAGATTTTAATGTATCAAGGTCAGTTTTTGATACTTTACAATTTTACTGTGTTCTACAATTTTACTGTGTGCAATCTATTTACTCTTAATCTTCATCTCCAAAACACGAACCTTGTTAAGCGAGGTTGCTGCATGGAAAAACAGGTGGTATTTCCAAATGCATAGAACCTCGAATCTCTCAATTGTGAGCCAAGTGTTTTTCCAATAGTCTCCTATTAAGACATTAAGTTGAAGGTGGCATCAATTGCCTATAATCATTTTTGAAAAAAGGTGTTATAGCAAATCATTTATAAGTAAATAAACAATAATGGTTTAAAAGTTGATCCTGGCATGGTTATCTTCCACCATCAAAAAAAAAAAAATTTAGGGGGTTGATTATTTTTTTCTATAAATTTTTTTTCTTCTAAAAATGTAAATTTGGTGTCCAAATTATGGCACTACAGCTTGCACTTGAATTTTCAAAAAAAAAAAAAAGAAAAAAAATAATTGTCAAGATGAATAATAAAAAAATTAGTTATAAAAATTAAGAATTATGAAAAAAAAGTTGGCTTTTCATAGATTTTTAAAAGAGTATTATTATTGAAATGATCTTAAGATGTTTACAAAGGATTACTTGAAGCGTTAGAATTTAGAATTTATTAGGAAGTATCACTAGTTATTTCTTTTCTGTTTACAAACGAAATGAATAACTTGAACCATTAGGTTTTATTATAAACATCACTAATAAAAAATTTTGAAAAAATTTAATAACTTTATAAAAGATTCTTGAAAGAGAAAATACCATACACTTTAAAAAGTTTTCTACCTGAAATGCATGGTGCCAGTTTGTGGTTGGATTTTTTATACACATATATTTGTATGTTTATGCAAATTATATTCACATAAGATATCCAACTACATATTATATATATTATATAAATAATTTAATAATGCTTTAAAAGTATAAATGAAACAAAAACTCTATTAACCTTTCTATTTTGAAAAATTTGATAAAATTGAAAATTCTTTGAAATTTTAAAAATATTTTTAAAAATTAATGATTGTAAACAATAATGGCCAATAACAAAAAAGAAAAAATAAACCAATAAAAACTGTATAAAAGTTATTAACTGTATAAAACAATATTTTTTTGAAGCTACATGTAATTGAGTTTTCTTCCATTCAAAAATAATAATATTATTGGTAAATATATTTTTTTTTTTTTTTTTTTTTGTATTAAACATACCACTTTAACACTATAGCAAAAATCCTTTAGATGTCTGATATATTAGACTTTATAATTTATAAGTGTACTTCTATTTTATAAGTGTAGACTTAAAGTAGAAGAATTATGAAACAATCTTTTTTTTTTTTTTTTTTTTTTTTTTTTTTTTTTTTTTTTTTTTTTTTTTTTTTTGCTATTATTTTTTGTATCTTATTTTATTAATTTTTTACTTTATTTTTATTTATTCTTTGTGAATATTATTTTAGTTCTAGTTTAAAAAACCAATTTTATTTTAACTTTTAATTTTAAAAAATTTAATACTATAAATGTTTAGCATAAAAATAATTGTTATAAAGTTAATTGTATTGGTTGTAAAGTGAATTGAAGTTGTTCTTTCAGCCATCATATTATATCACAAACAGAACTGAAATAATATTTTTCTGTACTCTTGTTTATAACCAAATGGATATCTTAAATATATATATATATATATATATATATATATATATATATATATATATATATATACATACATGCATACATACATGCATACATACATACATACATACATACATACATACATACATACATACATACATACATACATACATACATACATCAGGTAATGAAAAAAACGTTACAAAATAACGTAAAACAAACCATTTAAAAATAAAGACATTAAAAGGCGTAAAAAATAAAAACCAATAAAGTAACATAATATTGACGTCAGTTAAATTTTATATCAAAATTGGTTCCCAATTTTTTGTTTTATCATTAACTATGTCATCTCAATTGAGAACAGCCTTAAGATTCATTCTTTTTGTATAACTTGTGCATTATTGAAAGCTCTGAAGTCATTTAAAACAGAATGCTTAGTAAGAATAGACTTCAGAAACATGGGTGTTTGAAAAATTTGATTATAGAACACATATTAGAAACATTTTCTTTTCGTTGTTCATATAGATAATTAATAACTGTTGATGAAATTTCAAGAGCCAGGTGATATGGAAAACCCCATAAAATAAGCTGCATGACAGGCTGATAAATTTGAAAATCTTTCAACTTATCAGAGTTGATGTTAAAATAAGAAGCAAGATGTTCTACAAGATGCTTGTAATTATCTCTTGGAAAAGTTGTTATTCAAAGAAAACTCTTTGCTTCAAAATATAAACTGTATATGCCTAAGCCAAAAGTGAGTTTTGAGAAAAATTTTTTGAATCTATATTTAGCATCAATAGCAGAAGTTTCTCCAATCACTTCCTATGGTTGAAATAAAGTTTATTAGAGGACATTTGCTTTTTATCCCAGTTATAGCTTTGTACACATGTTTAATGTGTAGTTCATTAATATGACGTCTACACATTAACCAAAGCAGTGTTTTTTTTTTGTTTTTTTTTTCAATTTATGTTAAAATCATAATTGTTCCATCCAATCTGCCTGTATTTGTAGCAATAGTGTCAGTAGAAACTGCAAAAACCTGGTCGAACACTTCAAAATACTCTTGCAGGTTTTGTATAACTGAAACTTAATGAAGTGCTTTTTTTTTGTGTCACTTTTCACAATTTCTAGAAGAAGATTTTTTTTATGCTTAAATTCTGGGCTTGTAACAGAAACAGCAATTCAGTCATGGGTAAGTTTCTGCTTCAATTTTTTTTTCAATATGACTAACTACTTTACCATTAAAGTGAAGACAGGTTTTTTACCTCTTAATTCATTTCTATATTTTTCTCATATTTCAATACCTTTGTGTACTACAGTTTCATAGGGTTTCCGTTATACAGCCTCTCTGTTTAATATTGTTTAAAAGGTGTTGTTGCTGCTATAAAAGGTGTTGTTGCTGCTGCTATAAAATAATTTCTGGTAATAATGTTATGATCAAAGATGAAAGTTGCATGTATTTGTTTTTCTTTATTCACTTTAGGTATTTGGACTGGAACTGTCATCGCTCTGCTTTGAACTCATATCTTTAGAATCTATATGAAATATAAACTATAAAGAAGTTTTTTTATAAAAGCTTAATAAGGATAAAAACAATTTAATAAAGCAAATTGTTATCTTCTAAACAAAAACTTGTTTTTATTGCAATTAGGCTCCACTTTTAAATCTTAATCAACTGAAATACACTTATTGACTTCAAGGCATACAGCAATATCTCCTTCATTTTCGGTTATGTGTTTACAAGCGCCAACTGCCAACATTTTCTTCCTGTATTTTTCATACCTTACACATTCTTTCTTGTTTCTAATTCTTTATCTCTAATGTGACTAATGAACTAAACATTTTAATATCTCTGATCTTCAAGGGATGAAAGATCTTTCATTATATTCTTTTTGTTTCTATCAATACAATATTTGCTTTGCCAATGATGAAAAGACAATTTTACTTTTTAATTTTACTTTTTTTTTAGGAGATGCGTGCAGTCACACACCTTATATGACCACGCATACATTTTTTTTTTTTTTTTTTTTTGATAACTTAGCCATGGTTTTTTGCATATATTGATAACTAATTGATAAATGCATTGAAAAGAACTAATTTAAGGAGAAAATTAAAATAAACAAACCATAAACTGAAAAGAGAAACAAACTTAACAATTGATAAAGTAAATAAAGCATAAACTAGAAAAAATAAAAGCATAAAACTATTGTATATTTTAATTTAGAAGCAATTTATTAAAAATAATGTATTTTTTAATATAGAAGCGTCTCAATAATTTAAACTTTTAAATTAGTTTAATTTAAAAACAGTTAATTGTTTTAAGCTAATAATTTTTTCTACATTGGCACATTGGTGTAACACTTAGATTGTTTAATTGTGTCATTTTTGAGGCGTGACTGTTATATCGGTATTTGGTGAAGGGTTCAAATACTACTATTGGATAATTTTTTTATGTTTTATTTGATTTGTAGACATTAAAAGTATCAAGGTTTCAAGTTTTTAAATAATTAAGTTTCGAATTAGTTAGGCTTGGATTAAATAACTTTGAAACTTTGATTTTTTCTAAATTCTCTGTATAGAAACACTCTTAAATTAAAAACATATATTAATTTTATGATTTTATTTTTTCAAATTTTTTTTTAAATTTTTTCATTCAGTAAGGTTTTTATTTCTTTTAGTTGAGTTTTGTGTTTGTTTTTTTTAAGTTTTGATTTCTCTTTCTAATTTATAGTTTATTTTTAATTTTAGTTTAAGTTTGCATTTCTTTATTCAGTGTATTTTTTAAAGCGCTGACTTAAAGCATGCAAGGAGCCATGGCTAAATTGTTAAAATTTAGCCACAGCTCCTTTTAAGTTTTCTCCATATCAAAATTCTAGCCAGCTGCACATGCAAAAAATATATGTATACATATTAGTGCTTGCATATATCTTCGCGAGAGTGCTCGATGAATTAAAGTAAATTAAAATGATTTAAATTAAAACAGAGCTGTATTTACATATATTATTTATAAATAAAACCCTGTTTTATTTAGAAATTTTATATGTGTATATATATATATATATATATATATATATATATATATATATATATATATATATATATATATATTTGCATTCACTCCCAACAAGGCTGCAAGCAACCACTATTAAGTTGGGAGTTACTAAGAAAAAAAAAGAACAGAGTTATATAGCAAGGAAACGGTTGACAGAAGACTTGAAAAGTTGAAGGTTGTATGAGTCAGGAAAACATGAAGATAGGAGAGAGTTCCAAAGGATTGAAGTGCAGGGAAAAAAACTAGATAAATAAAAGTTTTTAGAGCATGCAGGAACAAATACAGTAAAGGAATGAGACTTAGCTGAATGACGAGTAAAACGAGAATGAATTTTAGTTGATGGAACTAGAGATGATAACTCCTTTGAGCAGTGACCATGATAGTATTTGTAGAAAAGAGAAAGAAATGCAACTTTACGACGATGGGAAAGAGGCTCAAGCTTAGCAGATAGTCTAGGTCCAACAACATTTACAATGTATTTTTGGACCTTGTCAAGAAGACAAAGTGAATCGTTAGAAGAACCAGCCCAAATATGACAACAGTATTCCATACAGGGACGAAAAAGAGATTTGTAGAGGTAGAGAATGGAATCAGAAGTAAGGAAATGGCGAGCACGATAAAGAGAAGCAACCTTAGCAGAAGCTAATTTAGCAATCGACTGTAAATATGGTTTCCATATATACATATATATATATATATATATATATATATATATATATATATATATATATATATATATATATATATATATATATATATATATATATATATATATATATATATATTGTTGTGGTCGACTTTATTCAAAATATTGTTACCATGAGTTTATTATTGAAAATTAGTCTTACCTTACTTGGTTAAATAGCACAATGGCTGTTAATATTACATACTATTAAAATGATCAAAATTTGATACCAGACATATTTAAGTATTATGTTGCAAAATTTGAAAAAAAATTACTTGTATGGATGGCAATCACTCCACAAGAGGCTACATTAACTTGCATTGTTCCTTCTTGTAAAGTGGTAAATCAATAGATCTACTTAAAAGAGTGTTTATAAAAGCGCTTGCAACCTTTTAATAATAAATATTATCAAGGTACTAAGTACATCTTTTGGCCTCATTTGGCAACATCTCACTAAGCTAATTCGGTAACAAGTCCACTGAAAACCCAGAGGATAACATTTATTCAAAAAATGCTGTAGAAAAGCTGGTACAAGGTACCAATCCCAGACTTGACTAAATTTGAAAATATGGAGTTTTTGAATTAAAATTTTTTTTATTTTTGTATTATGCGTTTTTTATTCTATATACATAGCAAAAATCTTTTTTTAATCATGTTTATATAAGTTTTTTATTAAAGTTTAAAGCCAGTCTCAAATTTTATGATACAGGTGTTGTTGGTTAAGATTACATACAGGTTGCTATAATTGATATTTATGAACTCATTATGCTAAAAAGTTGTTAAATATGAACTCATTATGCTAAAAAGTTGTTAGTAGATCTTCATAAACTTATTAAGGTTTGTGTAAATGTTTTTTTTTGGAGGACAAAGTGCATGTCTTAAAAGTTTATAGTTTAATTGGTTTGTCTGTTATGGTTGTTATGTTAGGAGCTGATTTACAGTTTATCGAATCTAATGCTATTCAAAAAGCTTTAAATTACAATATTGTGCCAATAACTTATAAAATATATATTAGCAATAGTCACATTTAGTTTTTTTTATATTGACAATGAAAACTCTTTTATTATGTAAAAGATATTATAGGTTTATCATTCAAGAGCATATAAAATATGTTCAAAATAAAATATTCAAAATGAATTGAGTTTTCTGATCATAAACACTCATAAAAAACAGTTTTCAGATCTAACCAAAATTTATAAACTATTATTACAAAGAAAAGCAGAAAATCAACTAATTTACACTAAAAATATTACTGCTACTGAATACTGAGCTGTGGCTACTGCTATGGCTGTAGCTACTGCTGTGACTACTGCTGTGGCTATGGTTACTGCTGTGGATACCAAAACTAAGCCTTATACTTAAAAGAGAGTTTATTAAGTCGTTATAAAAACTGTTTTTTGCTTTGGTAACTCTTTACATTAGTTAGCTTATGTAGTGTAAACATGATAAGTTGTTGTGAATGACATAATTCATCAGAAGTAAAAAAAAAATTAGTCATACTGTAACATTCAAAGTTGGAAAGTTATTTTTTTTATTAAAATTTTTGCATTTGTTGGAAAATAGGTTGACAAAAACAATTTCTATTTAATTTTTAAAATTATTCTTTTAAATAGGTCTATGTTTATATTTGTTATAACATTTGATTAATACACATTAAAAAATTTTTTTACTTTATTAAAATATTACTTTAACCTGATATTTATTCTAGAATGCCAAAAGTCTGAGAGTTAACTCCTTACGAGCGACAAATAATTTATAAATAGAGACACAAGGTTTAATCTTTGCAAAATATCACCAACATATTTCATATTTGAGTAGATGTGAATAAAACTTGCAAAAATTTTTCTAGTACGGGATCCTATTTTTCTTTACCTTGAAGTGAACAAAAATAACAACACTGACTAGTTGTGACTGAAGTAAAGAAGACGAAAACTGAAAGAAGATTTAAATTTAACAGTGTGTGTTACCCAAATCAAATCCAGGTTAAATGAAGCTATGTTTTATGACCGTGTGGTTAGGACCATATTTTTTAAAGATTCCACTAAGCATCTTGAGTTCGTCAAGGAATGTGCAGATAAACCTTAACAGTTTGAAAAAGTATTCTTTGTTTGGACAAAATTAAAATTAAATTTAAAATTAAAAACTGTAAAATATTGCCATATGGTGTGGAGAATGACAGGAAGTACTTAAAAGTACTGCATTAAGACCTACATTAAAACATGACTGAGGCTCTGTTATGATTTAAAGCTGTTTTTTTAGTGTAGGTAAATTACAGTTTAATGATGGTAAGTTAACTGCTCAAGTATATATTGATATTATAAAAAATAGTGTGACTTAGTTGATCAGTACATATTTCAGCAGCATAACAACCATAAACATTTTGCCATAGTTACAAAAAAAATCTTCAAAAAAAATCACATTATTTTGTTACCATGATAACATCAGAGCTCTGACCTTAACCCTATACAACTTCTTTGGGACGAATTCACCACAAAATAACCATTTCTAAAGGAGGTTCTAAAACTCATTAAAAAAAATTTTTGTGGTGAAATAAGAATTAATTCCTAAAAAGGCCATTAAAAAATAATTGAGAGTATGTCTAACGATTGCTAAAGGTCATCAACAAGGTCATCATATCAAGAAACTCTTAAACCTCATTAATTTTTTTGAATTAATAAGAGGGTTTTTTTTCTATGATTCTTTGTTGTCAACTTACTTTTAACTTAAATGTTATTAAGAACCAAAATTTTGTACTATTAGTTTTTGTTTATCATTGAAAATGTATTAGTGTGTAGAATAAAAATATTCAGAAAAATAGCATCACTAGTTTGTTTATTTTACTTTGGAAGTTATAAAAAAAATGGTTTTCAACTTACTATATATATATATATATATATATATATATATATATATATATATATATATATATATATATATATATAATTTTCATAAACTTTTCTAATTTTTAGTTTCTGAACCAAATAAAACTATTCAAAAAGCTTTGGTGACATATGCTTATGAGCCAGAACAAGATGATGAATTGGCTCTTACTGTTGGTGATATTGTGGTAATAACTAATACTAAAGTGTTTGAAGGTTGGCTTGAGGGAGAGTTAAAAGGAAAAGTGGGTTTATTTCCTGATAACTTTGTTGAGCTATTACCAATTGAACCATTTAAAGAAGAACCAGGGTGTGAAATATCAAAGTCTAATTTCTCCAAAAATTCTCTTAAAAGAGCAGCTAAAGAAAATCCAGCTATTAAAACTGAATCCAAGATGGACTTAACAGATGTGGAAAAGCTAAAGCCTCAAGTAATTTTTAATGCAATACATGTTATACAAATGTAAAATTCCTTGAATAAATTTTTTAAAATGTAAATTTTTCTTAGGTGGGATTAAATATAGCTACTGACAGCAGCATCTTGAAGCAAGGTACACTTTAAATATTTATTATCTCTCTTTCTTCTTATATTTATAAATGATTAAACGTTGCAGAAAAACTTCACTCCATTTATAATATATTATAACAATGATAAATATCCAATAAGGAGATGTGGAAAAAAAAACATATAATAATATAATCTATAAAGTACTGTGCAGTAAAACAATGATTTAGGATATACTCCCCCCTCCCTGTATGCATATGTATGTTTACAACAACTGATAAACAGTTTATCACCGTAACTGAGGACAATTTGGTAAAAATCACAAACAATCTTTTAAACATAAAAAATACTTAAAAGAGACTATGCTGTCAAAATATATTTAGCAACTAAAAAATAGATATTAATTTTAAATTAACTGGTTTATCTAAAAACTGCATTTTTCTGTAATAATATTTTTCCCAAAGTTATATGCTATGTTTGCAAGAAATTTGAAATTATTATCCATTTGGATCTAAGAAATTCGCTGAAATCAGATTTAATTTCTAAATGTAAATAAGTAGGGTAAGGTAAGTTGATTTTGACATATTAGGCTATTATTTATATATATATATATATATATATATATATATATATATATATATATATATATATATATATATATATATATATATATATATATATATATATATATATATATATATATATATATATATATATATATATATACATATATATATATATATATATATATATATATATATATATATATATATATATATATATATATATATATCAGCTTATTAAGCTATTTTGTTGTTTATAGACAATGGTTGCTTTAATAACATTAAAAATCATGCATGCCCTGCAGATATATCTATAATTTAAGAGCAGTCCATTTGCAAAATGCACTAAAAAGTCCAAAAAATTTTGAGACAATAGTAAAAAACTAAACTATTTTTAGTTGCGCATTAACAGTAATTTATACTTTCTTTCAGATGGGTTCCTCATATAGCAGGTAAAAAATTGCTTCAAACTTTTAAACTTTAATGTAAAATTTGTTATACAAAATACTTAAAAATGACAAAATTAGCGACCTAGTATAGTATTTTCAGCACAATGATATGGTAAATTCGACATACTTTAGGAAATTAAGAAGTTCATTGAAAATGCATTAATATAAATAAAATATTATAAACAGCTATAAATCTGTATCGTTCAAAGTAATTGTCTCTTAAATGGAATTTTTTACACCTAATTGGCATTTAATTAAAGGCGTTGCAATTGTCTAGATTAGTAATTTTTAAACCGCTTATTTTAGTAAAGTATAAATATATTACCCAAAGTAAAAACTTTATTCTCTATTACAAAGCTCTCTATTATATAAAGTACATTGATATTTATTGTTATATATATATATATATATATATATATATATATATATATATATATATATATATATATATATATATATATATATATATATATACACACACACACACGCACTACCCTCCATAATTATTTGATGGAATTAATTAATTAATTATTTGATGGAATTAATTAATTAATTAAATAATTAACTGGAATGGTCAAGTTTTTTGATATAAGATATCAAAGTTTTACTATTGGGAGAAAAACTGAAAACAAAATCTACCTTAATTATATGTTATCTACTTATTATGTTTATACAAAAATTAATATAAAGTCCCATTAAATTAGTTAACAATTTTTTTGCCTATAAATCACCATTAGCATCAATTTCCACTATACATATTCAGAGATTGTTTTAAAGCAACTTTTGATATTTTTTTAAATTTATTAAGCGGTAAGATTAAAGAAGCGGTAAGATTAAAGAAACTTTCTTTTAAATTTATTAAGCGGTAAGATTAAAGAAGTAATTAATTTTATAAAAAACCACTTTGACGATTATGTAAAAAGGTTTGAATGACAATTATGCTAGATGTAAGGACTATTTACTAATGAAAAACACTAAAAGGGCTATTTACTAATGAAAAAAATTAAAATATAAAAACTTAATCTCTATTAAGCTAATTATTTTATCGAACAGAAAACAAAATTGTTTATAGTAACAATTATTTATTTTTTTTATGTGAAGTTATTAAAAAAATAAAAGAAAATATAAAAGAAATATATATAATAAAAACTTTTATTTATCATCTTGAAAGGACAAGAATTGTTTATGCAACTTTTGATTGTTTAAAAGAAATTTACTTAAATTTCTATTCTATAGTAATAAATAATTTCTACTTTATTTTTTTTTTTATTTATATATTTTTTTTTTTTTTTTTTTTTTTTGTAATGATCGATTTTTTCGCTTGAAAAACGCTAATGCTTTAAGCTTGAAGCAAAGATCATTATAATGTAATTTATTTCTGATAATAAAATAAAAGATTTAATTCAAAACTAATTTAACAAAAATATATAATTTTATTCTGATAAAAAAAAAATTAATTTAGTTTAGATTTAAAAAATATATAATTAAATTTTGATATAAAAAATATATTTAAGTTTATTTAAATTAAAGTCAATGCTTGGGTTTAACTTAACTGTCATATATTTTTTTTTAATATTACTAAATATTATTCAATATTTGAATTTAATTTGTTCTTAAAAGAAAATTAGCTCATTTTTATCGCAATTATATATATATATATATACATATATATATATATATATATATATATATATATATATATATATATATATATATATATATATATATATATATATATTGTGTATGTTATATATACATATGATCACATATTGTGTCAGGTCAGGTTTATCCTGCTACTGGTAACATGTAACCCAGTACAATCTGCTTCATGTCCTGCTGCCTTGTAGGATGTGTTTTTTTAGGCAAAGGCTAGGAAATGCAAACTCCGACATAAAACACCCCCTGCCTTGGGCTCTTGGTTGAGTAATGGCTAGAGATGGTGTCTCGATAAAAATACTCATCTTGGGCAGATGTTAAATGCTACCGGCTGCTGTCTTGTAGAAGGCCTTCTAGGCAAAGACTTAAGGGGTAAACAGTTTCTATCTGTTGACCAGCCTCGCACCCCATCTTCATCTATTAGGCTGGCGCAGATGTATTTTTAATACATTGTTTTCAGTTTAGGATGTTGAATTCTGGATCTTCTTGACTCAATTCATGGGTTTTGCTTTTGTCTCTGTTTTTATGACTAGGCAACTCATTCTATTATCTCCAAATGAGGGTACAGCTCTAAAACTCAGTTTTATGGTTCTGAGGCCGGCTGGTAGTCAGGTTTCCTGAACTCTGTGGTATCTTTTAGAGAGGCTGATTCCATCAACAGCCGAAAAATATCAGAGTACTAACAGTGCCATGTTGCGCATGGATGGTGTCCCTATTTGTACTTTTGGTGTGCATTGCCAAGGCCACATTGGAGCCCTTTGTTACGGCTTAGGGTTTATTAGTGGAAATGAGGCAATTGCTTGGGCTATAAGACAGTGTACTGAGTACTATCTATGTTTCGTGTCAAGTTCTTTAACAAATTTAAAAATTAATAAAGTAACAAAAACTATAAAACACAAAAAACCACAGTCATCACCAAGTTCGCTAAATCTATCATTCACCAATATTCGTGGTCTTCGAAGTAACTTTTCTTCTGTTGAGTCTTATCTCTTGCAAAGTTCACCAGACCTACTTGCTCTTTGTGAGACTAATTTGAGTTCAGCTGTCTCATCTTGTGATCTTAGTGTTGATGGTTATCTTCCATTAATTTGTAAAGACTCCAATAGTCACATGCTTGGCCTAGGCATTTACATTCGTAAGAATTCACCCATTTGTCGGGAAACTAGGTTTGAATCCACAGGCTACTCTTTTATGTGCTTTCGTTTAGCACCACTTCACTCTATCACCTTTCCCTTTGTTCTATATCGCTCTCCCTCATCTTAAGACTGCACTCTTCTTGATGTTATTTCTGATTATATTGACCAAGCCCTCATTCTTTATCCATCAGCCAATATTGTTGTTGTTGGTGACTTTACTGTTTATCACACTGAATGGCTTGGCTCTACTGTCAGTGACTCTGCAGGCATTAAGGCCCACAACTTTTGTCTTTCTCAATCCCTAACTCAAATAGTCAACTTTCTAATTCACTTTCCAGACAACCCGAATCATTTACCTTCTCTACTCGACTTATGTCTTGTTTCTGATCCTAGTCAGTGCTCAGTTTCTTCACACTCACCCTTAGGTGCTTCTGATCATGGTTTGGTCTCTCTAAAACTATTATCTCATTCTTCTTTACCATCAGAATCCCCCTATCATCGTACATCTTACAACTACCTTAAAGCTGACTGGGACTCTTTCTGTGATTTTCTTCATGATGCCCTCTGGGTAGAAATCTTTCGTCTCCCTGTTGACAAATGTGCTTCTTACATAACTTCGTGGATTCAGGCTGGCATAGAATCCTTTATTCCCTCTCGGCGATTCTAGGTCAAGCCTCACTCTTCTCCATGGTTTTCCTCACATTGTGCTGCTGCAATTGCCAATCGAAACCATTACTTCCATATCTATCAGCAAAACGATTCTCCAGAAAACAGACGTCTGTTTATTACTGCTAGAAACAATTGTAAAAAGGTTTTGTCTAATGCCAAAGCCCGCTATTCTCATATCATGAAATCTCGTATTTCATCACAAAAATTAGGCTCTCGTGACTTCTGGAGAATCTTTAATAGTATCAATAATAAGGGCAAGTCTGTAATTCCACCTCATTTGTATGGTTCAGACTTTGTCACCTCACCTAAAGACAAAGCTGAATTGTTTGCCAAGAACTTTTCATCAATATCATCTCTTGATGCCACTAGTTGCGTTCTACCTGATATAGTCATCAAACAGGTTGATCCATTGCTCGACATTCGTATCACTCCAGCTTCTGTATCTAAAGTGATTTCCTGCTTAGACTCTTTTACAGCTTGCGTCCCGGACAACATACCTGTTATAGTCTTGCAGAAGTGTTCTCCGGAGCTGTCGTCTATCCTTTTAAAACTATTTAACAAGTGCTTATCAGAGTCTTGTTTTCCAGCCTGCTGGAAAGCAGCATCTGTTATCCCTATTTTTAAAAATTCTGGAGAGCGATCTGATTTGTCTAACTACCGTCCCATTAGTCCTCTTCCTATCATAAGCAAGGTTTTTGAATCTTTAATTAACAAACACCTAATCTCGAATCTCATAACCTACTTTCTGATCACCAATATGGATTTCGATTTTCTCATTCTACGGCTGATTTGCTATCAGTAATAACCGATAGGTTTTATCGCGCATTAGATAAAGGTGGAGAGGTTAAGGCCATTGCTCTTGACATTTCTAAAGCGTTTGATAAAGTTTGGCATGCTGGTCTTCTCCATAAGCTTTCCTTCTACGGTGTATCTGGAAACATCTTTAAGATTATTGAATCCTTCCTTTCCAATCGTAGTATAAAAGTTTTCCTTGATGGACAGCACTCTTCTTCTTATTCTGTAACCTCTAGGGTTCCTCAAGGTTCAATCCTTGACCCTATACTCTTTTTAATTTACATTAACGATCTTCCAGATATTCTCACATCTAAGGTGGCATTGTTTGCTGATGATACTACCATTTATTCTTGTCAGGATAAGAAGCTAACTCCTTCTGATTGCTTGCAGGGGGCATCTGAGCTTGAAAAGGATCTCACTTCTGCTACAGCATGGGGCTCACTGTGGCAGGTGAACTTTAATTCAGATAAAACTCAATTTTTTTCGGCCAATCGTTATCGCAATAGTTTAGACCTTCCTATATTTATGAACGGTAATGTACTCGATGAGTCTCCTACCCTTTATCTTCTAGAATTAAATCTTACTTCTGATCTTTCTTGGAAACCTTATATTAAATCTGTTGCAAAATTAGCATCTGCTAAAGTTGCTTTTCTTTATCGGGCTCGTTACTTTCTTACTCTGGATTCTATTCTCTACCTCTATAAATCTCAAATCTGGCCTTGTATGGAATACTGTTGCCATATCTGGGGCACATCTTCTAATGATGCCCTTTCTCTTTAAGAAAAGGTGCAAAAACAAATTGTAAACATAGTTGGACCTGCTCTTGCATCCAACCTTCAACCTCTGTCACATCGTCGTAATGTTGCTTCTCTTTTTCATTTCTACAAATACTATAATGGGCACTGCTCTAAAGAGCTAGCGTCTCTTGTGCCATCTACTAAAATTCATTCTCGTGTTACTCGTCATTCAATTAAGTCTCATCTTTTTTCTGTTACTGTTCCTAAGTGCTCCAAAACTCTTATTCGTCTAGTTTTTTTCCTCGAACATCAGTTCTTTGGAATTCGCTACATTCATCTTGCTTTCCTGATTCATATAATTTGCAATCTTTTAAGTCATCTGTCAATCGTTATCTTGCTCTACAATCTTTATCTTTTTTCTTCCAGTAACTTCCAATACTAATTAGTGGTTGCTTGCAGCCTTTTTGGAAGCGAAGATAAATTAAAAAAAAAAAATGAAAGAAATTTTTTATTAATACAAAAAAACATTTTGTGTTATTAAAAAATGAGTTAAATAATATTTAATTTGTTTTGCGGTAATCTTAATATTATTGCAATAATTTGAAAAAGTTAATGTCTTTAAAAAATAAAAAGATAAAGAGAATTTTATGACGTTAAATTCACATTAGGCTGATGCGTTAAGCATTTGTTATTTAAAACAAGGCCAGCATATTTTTGGCATTCTACTTTACATTTTTTCCCCATAATTTGCATTGTTAGGCATTTATTTTTCACATCAATTTTAATTCATCCCATAAAAATTTTATAGGAGAGAGATCTGGTTATTGGGGAGGCAAAATCTTTCTATTCAATATTTGATCATTCTTGACCTCAGACAAATTACTTATACCATTTTCTGAAGAATTTAAGCTTTGATTTATTTTTTTTATAAAAAGATGATTGGTTCTCTATTAACCCAACTTTCCAAAGGTACAGTATGACTTTCTAAAAGTGTCAGAATCAACTACTTTTATCATTATTCCACCTATTTTTACAATGTCACCTGTGGCATTCTGAGCAAAACAGCAAAAGATTTTTAGAAAGACATGGAAAAGCAGTTTCAATTGTTTAAATTTATCATAAAAAATACATGCCTACATAAAAAATTTAAAAAAAAATTAAATATAACGTTATTTGTTTATTTACACAAAATTTTAAACAATCACAATAGTTAATTTTTTATTTTATTCAAAGCCTTCACATAAAATAAAAACTTTAGGAAAGATCAATGATTAAAAGTTATTCATAACATAACAATTTTTTTATAGCATATTAATTGTTAAGACATCAAAACCGCCATGGTTAAATTGCAAAGAATAAAAGAAAAACATGGTCATTAAAGCATGCGATCGCACGTATTTTCTGTCCAAGCTATATATATACATATATATATATATATATATATATATATATATATATATATATATATATATATATATATATATATATATATATATATATATATATATATATATATATATATATATATTAGGGGTATAATATAGGGGGATACAGGGTTAAAAAATTATTATACCCCTAATATATATATATATATATATATATATATATATATATATATATATATATATATATATATATATATATATATATATATATATATATATATATATATATATATATATATATATATTAGGGGTATAATAATTTTTTAACCCTGTATCCCCATACTCAATTTAGTGGAGTTTTTATGCAAAAATCAAGAAAATATCAAACATTTATACTATATCCCAAAAAAGTTCACCCCCCCTCCCCCATTTAGAAGCAAGATTAATAGAATATAAGAAATGTTATTTTGCAGCACATGTTCCAGTACTTTATAGAACAATTTTAATGCTTTTGGATGCTTATTGCATGCTTCTAATAGATTAACAAAATCTGCAGAATTGAGGTAGTGATCAACAAACCATATATCACCCCATGAACCACAGATAAAGTTGCATGCTGCTTGAGCAGATTTCGATTCTTGATAGTCTGGTATTAGAATTAAGCAAGTAGAATAAATATTGCTCTTGAGTTCCATCTTGCATTGCTTATAGCAGGAAGTGCTTTAAAATTCACTTTTGGAAAGGTACCTGTGCTTTGAAACTTTCTATAACAAGCTATTAAGTGATGCAGGAAATCCATGTCATCTCGCCAAATCTGTCCAATTCACTTTTGTCAAAGGATCTCCAGTATTCTGAAATTATAACTTCAGGTTCTCATAGTCTTGCAATAATCTTGTCACAAAAGGGTAATGAAGATTTGGTGATGATGTTAAACTTTCAAAATGATCATTCATGACATGTTTTAGTATCTAAAATATGGTGTTGGCATCCTATAAAAGTAGGCTTCTCTAGTGCAATAGTTTTGAAATGTTTATGTAACAGTGTTACTGTACCAATTCTTATTCCTGTATTTGCAGATGTTGTGTCAGATACAATCATTTTTATGGTTGGCCACAGTTCATATTCATCTAGCACAAGCTTTATTCCATTAAATATTGTTTCACCTTTTCCATTCATCAGCTCGAGAACAGCTAGTCTAACCTCTCTCTTTTCATTTTTCAAAACATTACTTGATTCTCCATTTTCTTTATGTGCTTTCCATCAAAGTGTAAAGACCACTGTTCACCAAATTTACAGCCAAATTTGTTTTTTGTCTTTTAGATGATGATGACAAACTTTCCACATCTTCAGCTTCAGTATCACTGCTGGAAAACTGCTCTTCAGTTTCTGAATGACCTCCTTTACTAGCTGATTCATAGAAATCTTGACAGTAGAATTCCTTATCTTCCTGACACAACCATTCACCTTTCTCATCAGTTATGTTAAACAATTGGGTAAAATTTTGAGTTCTGGGTTTTCGATCTTTGTCAAGTTTTTTCAATATATATATATATATATATTTTTTTTTTCTGATACTGATTTCCCTTGTAGAATTTGAATATTCAGCTTTCTCCATAGTAGTTCGGCTTCTTTAGCCAAAATTGAAGTCTCTCCTTTTTGCTTTTTATATTTGATGACAAACTTTTAAATCGATCAATGATATGCTGTTGTGTTGGCATTTTATTCATTTTACCAATACTTTTAACAATAGCACATCTTGTTGAAGTCTTAGCTTTCGAGTCTCACTAAACTTTCTTATTCTTTTCTGAAGCAAGACCATTTTTAGCTATTTTTGTGTCTATTATGTTATTTATAACTCATTAGGATAACACTAAAAATATAAGAAAAATTATTTTCAGCTTGGGGGTGATCTTTTTAAAAAATTAACATTAAAAACTTATATTTTCTGTTTATAAATATAATTTCTCTACTCATGGTGGCATGGGAAATTAAAAATTTTTAAAAAGATTTTTAGTCATACCCCTAATATATATATATATATATATATATATATATATATATATATATATATATATATATATATATATATATAATTAAAGAAACATGACTACAGAGGAGTCGTGTTTCTTTAACTGTTATTATTTCATTTTACATAATATAGTTTGCTCATGATTATTGAGCACTCTATACCGGTATTTATCAACACAATTATTATTATTGTTATTATTATATATATATATTATTATTATTATTATTATTGTTATATGATGTAAAATTAATTTATATTGTAGGGAACTATTATTTTAATAAGTTTCACAGAGACACTAATGAGTTCACTTTGCCGAAATTATCTCCCTGCCAAAATTCCTCTTCTTTACTCTACCTTTTAAAAAGTTATAAAAACAAATGACCAAACTAAAATTATCTTGATTCTAAAGAATTCTTTTTGCAATTAATAATGTAGCTAATGCAACTGTCAAACTGTAGCAACTTCCGGGTTGCAAAATAACTTAAGTCATTAATAATATATATAGTTATTATTAAATTAATTATAACAAATCCTTGAAATTTCCTGCAAAATATTTCTGATTAGCCTACAGTAAGAAAAACAGCCTATAGAAGAAAAAATTAGATAAATGTTTTAACTAGTTTGTTATTGTTAACTAGTAGTTATTCTTTATGAACACTGTTTGTACATAATTTAATTTTTTTAAATTATTATTATTCTGATTCACTTCCAATAAGGCCGCAAGCAACCACCATTAAGTTGGGAGTTACTAGGAAAAAAAAGAGTTAAGTTATAGAGCAAGGCAACAGTTGACAAAAAACTTGAAAAGCTATTGTATTGAGTCAGGAAAACTTTAATAGTTGTGTAAGTCAGGGAAACATGAAGATTAAAGAGAGTTCCTAAGGGTTAAAATGCAGGGAAAAAAATTGAGTGAATAAAAATTTTTAGAGCATGCAGGGACAGATACAGTAAAAGAATAAGACTTTGCATGAGACAGAATCAGTAAAAGAATGAGGAGTCAAGCGAGAATTAGTATACTCTTCCTCTACAAATCTCAAATTGTCCTGTATTTCATACAGGACAAGTAAGAGATTTGTAGAGGAAGAGAATGGAATCAGGAATAAGAAAATGGTGAGCACGATAAAGTGAAGCAGATGCTGATTTAGCAATCAAATGTATATATGGTTTCTATAAAATTAGAGAACAATAATCCAAGAAGTAGTGAATAATAATCCCAGAAGACGTAAAGGATATACATTGTATGGCTTTAGTGTTTCATTGATATACATATGTATGTATATATATATATATATATATATATATATATATATATATATATATATACATACATACATACATACATACATACATACATACATACATACATACATACATACATACATACATACATACATACATACATACATACATACATACATACATACATACATACATACATCTATAAATAATGTATTAGACATAAAATACAGATGAAAAAGGGTTGATTTTGAAAAAGCTGATAGCTTCATTACATACATTGACTGAAGTTTTGAGGTTAGGCAAGTGCTACCTTGATAAAATAAAGGGTTTATTTTCATGGTATAAAAATAATTTTTGGATTTCATTATTCTTTATTTTTTTTCGAAAATTAAAGCATCTATTTTTTTAAGAAATAAAGTGTACAAAATTTATAAAGAAATTGTGTCCTAACATAGATATATTTTCATAAAATCTTGTATACAATAAAGATTGCCATATCATCAGTTTTTCTCCATGTTTCTCCATGATTTATTTCTGTCATTGCAAGCTTATTTAACAGATTTTGAGGTTTGTTTACTAAATATAATATATTTTCTTTCAATAAAATATAATATAATATATTTTCTTTCAATAAAAGGAGCAAGCTGTGCTTGTATTTTATGGAATTTTTAACCCAGGCTGGTACAGTATTTTTATCTAAATTTAAAGATCTTTTTTTGCATTTTAACTCTTACCTGACTTTTATGAGATAGAAAATATCTAATAAATGCCATTAGGATTTATTTTAGTATTTAATATTAACTTGGATTGATACCATAAAAGTAATTTAAAATTAATTATGCAACACTCTTTAAAATATTTATACTTTGAATTGTCTTTTACATCATCTCAAACTTTTAATCAGAGTTTTTTAAAGTTTTAATCAACTTCTATTTGAGTTTATAAGATCTTTATGTGATTCTTAGAATTAGAAGCAAAACTTTCAACAAGCAATCAAAGTGAGGTTAAAAAAGGAAAACTACCTCCTCCACCTGGTAATAAACCAAAACCATTGTTGCCTGTGCAATCAAAACCTAAGCCTCAAGCTCCTGGTCCACCACCAAAGTCTGAAAAGCCTGATGGAGATACTTCATTGCTCCAAAAAGGTATGGGACTTCTTAGTCGTATCGGATCTACATCAACTCCTAAAGTTTCTGATAAGGAAACACAAAAAATACCAGCTCTTGTTCCAGAGACACAAAAAGTACCTGTAACTGTTCCTGAAAAGGAAGCACAAAAAGAGAATGTCAAAAAAGATTTTTTAACATCAAAAATAAAAGAAACTTCAAAAACTCTTTCTGATGAAAGCAAGTCTAATAAACAAGGTTTGTTGTTATATTTTCAAAAAAAAATGTTTTTCAATTATTTTATTGTCTTTTTTTTTTCAATTAAATGCTTATGTTTAATAAAAAAATTTAATTTTTACAAGAATTAACATTACTTGATATTAATGATTCCATACTGAAATCTATGGAGCCATCAGTATTTCTAATACCATCTATGGAATCTTCAGTATTTCTAATATTCAATAAAATGTTGCATCTTTTTCTTTAGACGATATAGACCTAGACTCAATTAAACCAACAGAACAATTAAAGCATATGCAAAGAGTCAAAGTTCCTGGCAAGAATCCACCATCCACAATTCACAAAGTATGTTAATCAATTTTTATTCTTTTTGTTTTAAAAGTTTTTTTATTAGAAGATGCTTAGAGAATTTAAGTTTGTTGTGGTGAGTGGTTTTAGTAGGAATGAATCTGTGAGGTAAGACAAAGTTTGTTTTTACGATAAGTAAGACAAAGGTTGTAGTTGAGGTAAGTAGTTAAGGTAAAGACACATGATTGTGCAGCGTGCAGGAAAAATATTTTTTTGTTAATTTTTTAATTTTAATTTTTAATAGACACATCCCGCATTCCTATAATGTAATATTTTATAATTATGTAATTTTAAAATGATGTTCTTGGGCAATGTTAAAACATTAATATTAGATTATTAAAGTTTTTATTATTTCTATCAAGATAAGTGGTTTTGCTTTATCAGCTTATTTAAAATTCACAAGTATAATATATAGATTTTGAAGTTTGTGATGGCATAAATACTCTAAATGGGGAGCATTCTTATCTATTTTTAAATTTAAAAGCCAAATTGATGTAAAAAAATAATCTCCTAAAAGAAAAAAAATTCTCTTAAAAATTTCAAAAACCTAAGACATTAACTTATAAATTAATAATGAGTTATTTTTGAAGTTGACTGCAAAAGTTGCAGTTGTTGACCATTTAAAAACAATCAATGTTAAATTAAATATATCATCGTTTTTAAATGAACAATTACAACTAAGTAAAGAAGCTGCTACTGAAATTCAAACTGAAATACTGAAATAAAGAAGCTACTGAAATTCAAACAATAGCACCTTTGAGAATATTTGTCAATTAACTCTCCTTTAGCATTTCATAATGAGTAGCTCTTTTAGCATTTAATGGTTCAATTGGCCTACTATAGACTGTCACTTGTATTTTATGTAACTTCTAGCCACTCATTAAAAACAAAATAAAAACATTTATTTACATAGAATGTAATATTGTTTCTAGGCTATTAATATTGTTAGCCAATATTTATGGTAAATATAGGTGATGTAAAAAACATTGTAACTTATTTAAAAAAAAACTGGTAGACAAAAGGTGTTATGTTAGTGATTTTCTAAAATGTATGCACAAATAAATTACAAAATTAAACATTACTTAACCCCATTGTCATTTGTGTTTGTGCATAATAACCTTTTTAAAATTCTTTTTTTTTTAATCAATCAATCTTGATTGTCTAATCCACTAGTCATGTTCCCATTGATATAGCCGAAATTCATATAATTTCAGCTTCTGTATCTAAAGTGGTTTCCTGCTTAGACTCTTCTACAGCTTGTGGTCCAGACAACATACCTGTTATAGTCTTGCAGAAGTATTCTCCGGAGCTGTCGCCTATATTTTCAAAACTATTTAACAAGTGCTTATCAGAGTCTTGTTTTCCAGCATGCTGAAAAACAAGATGTGGTATCTTTATCCCTTTTTTTTTCAAAAATTCTTGGGAGCAATCTGACTTATCTAACTACTATACCATTAGTCTTCTTCATATCATAAACAAGGTTTTTGAGTCTTTAATTAACAAACACTTAATCTCTCATTTTGAATCTAATAATTTACTTTCTGATCAACAATATGGATTTCGATCTTCTTTTTCTTCTGCTGATTTATTAACGATAATAACCAATAGGTTTTATCTTGCATTAGATAGATGTGGAGAGGCTAAGGCTCTTGCTCTCGACATTTCTAAAGCCTTTGATGAAATATGGTATGTTGGTCTTCTCCATAAGCTTTCTTCTTACGGTGTATCAGGTAACATGTTTAAGATTATTGAATCACTCCTTTCCAATCGTATTATAAAAGTTGTCCTCGATGGACAGCACTCTTCTTCATATCCTGTAACTTCAGGGGTTCCTCAAGGTTCAATCCTTGGCCCTATACTCTTTTTAATTTACATCAATTTAACGATCTTCCAAAAGTTCTCACATCTAAGGTAGCATTGTTCGCTGATGATGCTACCATTTATTCTTGTCTTGATAAGAAGCCATCACTCTCTGATTGCTTCGAGGGGATATTTGAGCTTGAGAAAGATCTCACTTCTGCTATAGCTATCAGTGGCTGGTGAGTTTTAATCCAAATAAAACTTTTCCTCAGCTAGTCATTATCACAATAATCTAGATCTTCCTATATTTATAAACGGTAATGTACTCAATGAATCATCTACCCTTCATCTTCTTGAATTAACTCTTACTTACCTTTGGCGAATCTTTGAATGATGCCCTTTCTCTTGTAGACAAGGTGCAAATAGGCATTATAAACATAGTTGGACCTTACAGCTAACCTCCAATCATTGTCACATCCTCGTAATAATGCTTTTCTTTCTCTTTTCTATAAATACTATAGTGTTTTAAATAGCTGGCATATCTTGTGCCAACCACTAAAATTCGTTTTCGTGTTAGTCTCATCCTTTTACTGTGACTGTTTTTAAGTGCTCCAAAAATTCTTATTCGTCTAGTTTTTTTTCCTTGAACATCAGTTCTTTGGAATTCGCTTCCTTCATCTTGTTTTCCGGATTCATATAATTTGCGATCTTTTAAGTCGTCTGTCAATCGCTTTCTTGCTCTATAAGTTTTATCTTTGTTCTTCCAGTAACTTCCAACTCTAATAGTGGTGGCTTGCAGTCTTGTTGAAAGTGAAGATGTTCAAAAAGTTCAGATAATAAATTAGGTTGTATCACCATTCTGATTTTTCTTCTTCATTCCAGCTTCATATTTTCTACTTTTAGAAGATAAAACCAAAAATATTTTTGTTTATTATTTAGTTCATAGTTGTGTATTACATAGTAATGTTTTTTATTATAAAAGGAAATTACTTAATGTTGTTGATAAGTTCAATAGTAATAATAATAATAGCTCTCATTTACCTGAGGTTAATACATAAATACCATTTAAAAAGTTTTGTTTTAACGCTTCTTTTTTTGTGTATGTGTGGGTGTGTGTGTTGTGTATGTGTGGGTGTGTGTGTTGTGTATGTGTGTGTGTGTGTGTGTGTATTGTGTAGTTTTCTTATTTCTTTAATAGTAGTGAACTATGCGAGTTTTGTTATTTTTATTCCATAGTTTTTTTCTGTAAATTTCAAATTAGTTGCACTGTTTGTTTTAAAACATGTTTCAATAATCCATATCCTCCTCCACTTGAGAATTCGTATTTTTAAACAGTTGTTTTGTTACTTTTAATTTCAAATTATCCGAGTGCAATACATTGCCACTAAACATTACGTCATTGAAATTCTGGATGCGTCTATTTATTTTATTTTACTTAATAGCATATCGAAAACACGGATGATATCAATGGGCTGAAATCTCAAATAATTACGCTTACTGAAAAACTGACGGACATGGAGAAACGTTTTAAATTGCTCATTTCTCAAGTAACAGAAGACCTGGATAACGAAAGAAAAATTAGACTTAATCAACAAGTTGAAATAGATCGTCTGAAGAAACAAATGGCGTTGTTAACAGATCCGGATAATTAAATGTCTAGATGTTGCAACTTCATTTTGTCCTAATGTTTTTATACCGTCTCTATACATGTTTTTATGGTTTTTTGAATAGATTTTTATACAATTGTTGTTTTTTGAAGTTGCTTTGTTAACATTTCACTAAAACTAATTAAAGATGACTTTTCTTTTTTTTTTAAGATATTCGATGATTTTTGTTAAATCATTTTGATTATCTTACTTTTGATAAATGAATATTACCATCTTTAAAGGTTAGCTTCTTTAAAGGTTATAGAAAGAAAAACGTTGTTTTGTATTATATTTGATTATTACTATTTTTGTATATTGTATTGTATTAATTTTTACCTTGCTATCGAAGCGAGAGTTAACGACTTGTTTTCTAATTTTTAATCCTCAGATATCTTTTTGCCATATTTAGGCATTCATATTCAAATTTGCAATTTTACATTATAATAAATATAAAAATTGAGTTACGAGTAGAAACATTTAAGTTATCAGTAAAAAAAAAAATTTTACATGGACTTAGCCAACTAGTACTACACCGTAGTACAAGTTGTACCTCGTAGTACCCGGCAATGTTACCCCGAAATAGTTTTATGGATCATTGATGCATGTTCGTAGCCAAATTTAACAAATTAACATAAACACGCAGCAAGCACGAGACGTAAAAAAGACGTCTTTTGAACGTTCATAGTTACGTTCAAAAGACGTCTTTTTTAAATCTCTTTTTGTTTTGAGTTAGCGCTGCTGCAATGCATATGATTTTGAATTAGCGCTGCTGCAATGCATATGAACAGGATTCTTCTGCCAAACAAATACTTTGGCTGGTTCAACTTATAAGTTTGCAATTCAACGCATTAATGGTAAAATGATTCCTTTTTTTTTTTTTTTTTGTCTTAAACATTGTAAACACTTTAACATGGAAGACTATTGACTCATATTGACTTGACTGTTGAATCATATTGACGAATTGATTGTTCATGCTTATGCCAATTAGGAATGTTTTGTTAAAAAATTCGACGATTTCAGGCCCGTATGAACAAAAATTACATTTGGGGGGGGGGGGAGGGCAGTATAGGTACACATATTTTCACTATTCACTTTTTAGCCTTTAAGTGCTATTTTTCTGCCTACTTTCTTTAAACACTTTGTATTCCAATTATTTTATAAATACTGACTTTTGCTCCATAGATTTTACGTTATGACGCAGCTGTTTTTGAGTATCTTTGTGATCTCTGTAAAATTTTACAGAAAAAAAAATTTCGGTTGAGTACGTGTTAAAAATTTCGTGTTGAGTACGTGTTAAAAATTTCGGTTGAGTACGTACAGAGAAAAAATTTCGGTTGAGTACGTGAAAAAATTTCGGTTGGGTACGTGTTGTTAACAACACGTAATTTTTTCAGACATTATTCTTCTCTTGAGACTTTTCAAGACACATTCTTCTCCTTGTGATCTCTGTAAGACAATACGTACCCAACAGGAATTTTTTTAGACCAATTCTCCTTCACGCAACGTTGATATATTTTGTATTCTTTTCTAATTTCATGAAAGTGCTTTGAGATCAATCAATATGAATATTTTTTTTTCATTTTCGAAGTAATCGAAACAATATCGTTTATTTATTAAGTTTAACGCTACGATTTCGTCGTTCTTTCATTTTATTTATATTTTGTTAATAAAACAACATTATAAAACGTTTATAAATGAAGAAATTAATAAGTATTAATAATAATAATAAGTGAATCCCAACCTCCCCCCCCCCCCCCCCACACACACACACTCCATTATTTGTTTGGTCTCTCAAAGTACTCTTCAAAATAGAGTCTATTTTTGTTGAAATAGTAAAACCTTGCTAAAAAATAAAACTATTGAATACATTTAACGCCATCCGGATGGCGTTTGCTTTGATTCATAGATGGATATCCATCTATGAATCAAAGCAAATTTTAAATTCTCTATCTTTAAATTTAATGATTTTCTTGATCTATCTTTAAACTTAATGATTTTATAAATTTTAATATGGACTTAGCGATTAATAAAAAAAAAAGAATTTATTTCAATTATCTTAAATTTTTATCCACTTACTTATTACACCTTTCTATAATCTTAACATCATGCATAACGGTCACAAAAGCAGAATATCTATAAACTTTAGAATTTTAAGGTAACTTTACAACTTTAATCTCATTCCACCTGGTCCACATTTTATTTTGCACTTCTCACCAACCCATTCCAAGAAATAAAAACTAACAGATGGTGCTTTAGAAGAGAGATATTTATTGAGGAAAAGGAATTATTGTGGTGATGCGGATTGTTTTACTAATTCTAAACGATTATTTAGAAAATACTTAGTATTTACAAACTCAGTTTTTATGATTTTTTTTTGAATGTTTTATGCTTTATATACATGTGGAAAAACGATTTAACTTTATCCATCTTTAAAGACCTTTTTTCTCTAAACAGTTAATGAGTATATTTAGAAAAAACAACTTTTTATGTTCCAATTTGCGAAACAAAGTTTGTCAGAATTTACATTACATTTTCAATACCATATATCTGAAAATTTTTATACCTATTTTTGGTATATCCAATACTTTTCCAACCTTTAAAAATAAATTTAAAAATTTTATTCTACCTATTGATGTTTCAATACTATTTATAATAACAACGTTTTTTTCCTTCTTTTTTATTATAAAGTGATATCTTAATTTGTGTTTGTATTTACTTTGAGTATATAGTGCATTTATAATTAGTGCAGTTTTATTGGTTTTAACGATAAGATCTTATATCGACTCATCATTTATTAATAGCCTGCCTAACTTATTTACTTCTTTTTAAAACAAATTTTTGCGTAAAATAAATAGAAACACAAAAAATTATTAAAAAAAAATAGAAGAAAGGGGGGAGGATCACCCCTTTTGAAATGGATTCGCCACGGTATATGCATACATAATCTGCATATATATATATATATATATATATATATATATATATATATATATATATATATATATATATATATATATATATATATATATATATATATATATATATATATATATATATATATATATATATATATATATACATATATTAGTGTTAAAGATATGTGTTATCAGCGTTATTTCATCAAGTAAAAACCATTTTTGATATCAACATAACCTAATAAGCAAGCTATGAAACTGAATTCTTTCTAAAAACTGTCCACTGGGGCAGAACCGCATAGACGCACAGGAGGCACAACCGCATACTTTTATTATTTATCAAAGTTATGTAATTACAAATAACAATTACAATCGTCACATTTGAATGCGTTCATGTATAAACTTGAATAGTTTTGCTTTGAGATGATAGAAAAGTTGTTTAAGATGTTAGAAAAGGATTCTTTTGAGAAAAAGACGTTAAAAAAGTTTTTTTGTTAGAAAAGTTTTGTCCGAAAAGTTTTGAAAGAAAAGTTTTGTTGAAAAAGTTTTGTTTTTTGTTAGAAAAGATGTTAGAAAAGTTTTGTTTTGAAAAAAAGTTGTTAGAAAAGTTTTGTTATTTGTTAGAAAAGTTTTGTTAAAAAAACTTTGTTAGAAAAGTTTGTTTTTTATTAGAAAAGTTTTGTTTTTTGTTAGAAAAGATGTTAGAAAAGTTTTGTTTTGAAATGTTAGAAATTAGATTTCGTATTTTTTTATTAATTTTTATAAATGAGTTTTTGAATTAAAATAAAGCTAAGAGTATATCGAATAAGAAAACTGAGATTGTAAGTACAAAGAATGTCTACACAGTATACAAACGTGCAACAAAATCAGCAAATAATCTGAGCTATGACAATTGTAAAGAAAATGTACCTAGAACAGTGAACCCCCAACGATTTTTGTGAGGGTGCGGTTGTGCCTCACAATGGGGGCAAAACCGTTTTTTTCACTGAGTGTAATTTTTGTGTAATAACATTTTCAAAACCCGTTCAATTTTTTTCTTAAATGCATCGATTTAAAGCTTAATGATGCAGCTATTGAAATAAACTGCTAAAAAAACACATTTTGTTTTTATTTTCATATAACATTTATTCAAACGTTACGGGGGCGGTTATGCCCCCACTTCCCCTATATATGTATATATAAGTTTTTAAATGTTAAAAATAACAAACTTTTAAACAAAAAGAATATTCAAAATTCTTTTACGTTCATATGTATGACAAAAAGATTCTTCCCGAAAAAAAATTAATGCGATGCAAAAAATTTTAAAAAACTTATCAATGAGTAGCATAGAATAGACGATATTTGATAACTTTAAAATCAGTAAGCCCGCAATGGGTTTTGGTATTGCCTGGGAGATTCAAAATATTCCAAACGTTTGTAACTTTTTCTAAAACTTTTTCTTTATTTAAATTACTAAAACCATGATAGCTCTTCGATAATTTTAAAAAATATTGAAGGCCACTGAGCTTCAATTTAGAAAAATTTACATTGTTATCAAGTTTTAGACTTTTTGTATAAAACTCATTCCTGAAAACAATTACTAAATTTCCGCAGTCATCTTCAAAACACTCTTTAAATCCATTAATAAATTTTAAAAGTTTAAATTAATAAAAATTACGTTAAACATAAGCTACATAAAGTTGTAATGCGAAATTAAAAAAATTTTTTTTTAGACTTTGTTATCCCCCAGGCGATCCCACAATGCATAGCAAAAAGTTCTTAAAAAAGTTATCAAATATCGTCTATTGACTTTGTCAAATTGGATAAGACGTTATGTAAAATAAATAACTTTTATGAAAACTTAATAAATAGGAAAATAACATATAATTCAGGTAGATTTTGCTTACAGTTTTTCAATAGTAAGTAAAACTTTGATATCTTATATTGAAACGTATGACTATTCTAATAATTATTGAAGGTAGCGAATATATATAGACCCCCACCCTGCCCGGAAAAAAAGAAGCTGTCATTAAGAAAATTTTAAAAAACCTACCATCAAGTAAAAAAAACAACTCTTTATATTTGCAAAAAGAAACCCCTAAATTCGTTAGGCTCCCTCCAATTGGGGACGTGGGCACTGCTTAAAATAAATATAGCTTTATATTCATAGTTTTTTTCATATAGCATGACTTTTTATTTAAATCGCTCTATTAAACCCTGATAATAGCTTGACGCAAACTTTAATGTTGCGTAAATAGACGTTGTTAAAAGAATCGAGTAAATAAACAGATGCTGCAGACAAACAATTTTCATTGACGTTGAGTTCAACAGGGAGCAAAACTTTTATTAAAATATTAGCATGCTCATTTTGTAAAAAATCTCCTAAAACAAGTCATGCCTCATCGAAATACATAAAAAATTAAGGCTTTTTAAAAAAAGTTTCAAAATATTCAGGTTTTAAAAAAAAACACCTGCACATAAAAAAGCAGATGCTTCCTATATCAAATAAATATATTTTTCAACTATAAAGTGTAATTTTCAACAAAATATTTATATTGTAAGCTAATTTAATAAGTTTAATTTCCTAATAGTTCAATGATAAAAATATTTAAAAAAAAAAAATCAAATTTAACGATATAAACTACTGTTAAGCGTTAACGTTTTCCAAATAACCAATTGTTTTTAATCAGTCAATTTATAGTATCATCAACCTTCAGCGTTCTATGACTAACAAGATTTATTAATAACATCTAATAGCACGCGGTAGAGTAATAGATATCATAACAAAAGACAAAAGTGTCTGTAAAACAAGCTGATACTCATTTAGCTATTCCTTGATTTCGTATTTAATTTTTAATATGTTTTTGACATTATTTCGTCTAAAATAATAACTTTGTTTCTCCGGACTTTTTACATGTTATTGTAAACGCAAATTAACATAAACTGGGTTGTTCGAACAGTCGCCCGGGAGGGCCTAGCAGTTTACCTGAAAAATCCACAAATAACGATCAGTTTAAGTTGAGTGCTAGCGACCGTCTTGCAAAGGATATAATGGGCGAAGCATTATTTCCTTCACCTTCTTCGCAAAGATTGGTTCGAAACAAAGTTGCATTAAAGCCAGGTAGAAGTCTCATGCATTGGATACGGTTTGTGAATGAAAATAAAGTTGCAGGTGTCGAGGGTAGGAATGGTTCCATTACGCTTGAAGAACTTGCAAATCATAATACTGTAAAAGATTGCTGGACAGCTATCCGAGGTATGCTATAATAATTTATACCTTTATGTATGAAATACCGAATTATAACTTTAACGATTTCGTTTTTAAATATGTTACTAGCATATTAGGTTTAAAAATTTCTGATATAGATCTTTTATTTAAAAAAGTTATTACCTATCATTGTATGAAAAGTTGTTATACCACAGGGTTTTTGGTCCTCTACTTTTTCTGATTAATACAAGATTTGTTTAAAACTCTAAGTTTTAGAGGTGTTAAATACTTTGCAGATGACAACTCTTATTTATTTTAAGCAAATTAATAAAAAATTTTGATAACTATTGTCTTTAAAAACTCTGAAATTTTAATCTAGGCTGACTGCTATAGTAATATCTCAGCTATAGTGATATCTCAGGTAAATTAAATTAAATTTTGCTATTTTATTTAAAGTTAGAAATTTTGTATTAAAAAAAAGCTTTAAATCTGTTTACTATGCTTTATTTCGTTCTCATCATGCATAAAAATTTTTATTTTGGGATGATGATAAATTGTTTATTGATTTTTTGAAAATAGCTTTCAAAAATAAAATAAGAATAATCAATTGTACTCTAAAACATTCACACAACATCTTTCAAAGAATTTCAACTTATTAAAACTGTAATTTAGCCAAAAGTTAACTTTTTATACACAGCTGCCCTAACAAAATACTACTACCTATGTTTAATGGATGCCCTAACTACCTTTGTTTAATGATTGGCTCACTCTGAACAATAAAGGTAACAGTCAAACATCCAGGGTAACCTGGATGTTAGACAAGTCACTTTTCTAACATGATCTTAGTTTTGATGGTTATCTTCTTTTTCAAATATTGTTGTTGTTGGTGACTTTAATGCTCATCACACTGAATGACTTGGCTTTAGTGTCAGTGACTCTGCAGGCATTAAGGCCTACTACTTTTACCTTATTCAATCTCTAACACAAATGGTGATTTTTTTAACTCACTTTCCAAACAATCCAAATCATTTTTTTTCTCTGCTCGACTTTTGTCTTGTTTCTGATCATAGTCAGTGCTCAGTTTCTCCACATTTACTCTTAAGTGCTTCTGATCACAGTTTGATCTCTCTAAAACTATTGTCTCATTCTTTTTCATCATCTGAATCCCTGTATCATCTTATCTATCACAATTATCTTAAAGCTGACTGGGATTCGTCCCTTGATTTTCTTTGTGATGGCCCTTGGGTAGAAATGTTTTCCTTCCTGCTGATAAATGTGCTTCTTACATAACTCCTTGGATTTAGGTTGGCATAAAATCTTTTATTTCCTCTTGGCGATTCCAAGTCAAGCCTCATAACCATTACTTATATATCTATCAGCAAATTAATTCTTCAGAAAATAGGTGTCTGTTTACTATTGCTAGAAACCATTGTAAAAAGGTTTTGTCTAATACCAAAGCCTGCTATTTTTAGGTCACAAAATCTCCTATTTCATCTCAAAAATAAGGCTCTTGTGACTTCTGGAGAATCTTTAACTATAACAAGGGTAAAAAGTTAATGGTTACAAATGAAATAACAAACGCATAGTTTATGGTGTTCCTCAGGGTTCTGTTTTTGGCCCTTTATTGTTTTTGCTTTATATTTATCTAAATATCTCTGTCCACTTCTCATCAGTCTATTTGTTTCCTGATGATACTAGTATTTTGCATAATAATAAGTCTCCTTGTTTTACAAAATTTTTTAACAAGTATTAGTTTTTCGAAATTTTAGAAAATGCAATGACTTCTTTTTTCTTCTTATTATAAAATAAGAGTAAAAATATTTCTTGATTTTAAACAACAAATACCTTGAAAATAAAATATATTTTTGTTTTTATAATTTTAAATAGTTGTAAAATTAAACATTTTGCTATAAAAATAAAACTAATTATAAAAATAAAACTAATTATAAAAATACTAATATCTTGCATATTAATAAGTCTCATTATTCCTTGTGTAAGAATATAAACTTAGATCTAAAAGGTTAGTTTATTGGCTAAATGCAAACTTAATTTCTCTGAACTTGGAAAAAACTGAACTAATATTTTTTCATCTCCAAGCAAAAAACTTTTATACAACAATCATAAATTATAATTAAAATTATTAATAAACATTTATATCCAACACACGTTGTTAAATATCTTGGTATTTTTATAGATTCAAACCTCTCATGGAATTTTCATATAGATGCACTCCATAAAAAATTTAATCGAGCTAATGGTATGCTTTCAATAATTCGCCATTATGTATATAAAACTACTCTTAAAATCTGTATTTTGCAATTTTTCAGTCTCATCTCAACTATTGTTGTCAGGTTTGGGGCTTATTGGCAACAATAATAAGAATAAATTGTTATCAGCTCGGCATCAATTAATCTGAATAATAAATTTTCAACTCCTTAATACAGAAACTTCAAACTTCTTCAAAAAACATCAAATACCACCTTGTCAGCTCTAGTTAGATTGCCTGATATTTTTTTTTTGACTTCCTTAATAAAAATTTATTTTCCTCTATTACAACTAAAATGTTGGTGTACATACCATTTTAGGAAGCAATGATCACCCAATGAAGCTTTGAGCATTAGGCTCACACTACACCCCTTAGAATTAGGGTCAGCATTCGGCAATGCCAACTAGAGTTTCTGAAAAACAGGGGTTTTTAAAAAACAGTTATTTTACTGTTTTGTAATTTTCAAAAACAGCAGTTAACAGCTGTTTTACTGTATTTGAAGTTCACCCCCCTCTTCCTTTATTATTTCCACCCACCCTCCTTGTATTAAGCAGGCAAGAGTAAAATATTTTCTAATAATATATATCCTAACATAAACTTTACATTTTATAATAGTATTACAAAAATACAAGAGCTGATAATGATAATGACTTATCTGAAAGTCGTGATCTTATTTTTGAACAAAAGTTGGCACACACGGAGAATACTTTTTCAACATCCGTAGATGTGGGCTTAATTGTTAATAATGCATCATAAAGCTTTTATAAGTTTTCTGTATGCTGGCCTGTATTCTTAAAAATTATTCTTTCAACCACCTGAAATTGTCCTGCCCAGAAGGAACTATTGGTGATTCATTTTTCTTCTGCAACACATTCAGTTTCTCTTGTAGAGTTAAAATTTTATCTGATGGATTACTGGAAGTTGTTTCAATGATATTAAATTCATGAACATTAAAAAGTTGAGATATCAACATTTCTGCAAAAGTTATCGTATCTCTAGATGGGGTTATTGTAGAGTTTTTTTGACAGCGTAATAAATTAATGACATCTGTATTCAGGCGTTCATTGACTCTAATTCTCAAATTATTCATCAATTTTTTGCTAATTCACTATTAACTAAAGAATGTTTTTAAAAAATAAATTCTAAAATCGTGTCAGCGCTCAACAGTTGTATCTTCTCTATTAAGATTTTCAATAGCAAGTTTATTGGGTTTCATCTAGTAAACCTTTCAAGGCATTGAGTCTACCTTATTGGTAACTTATATCTTGCTTAAATTCTAATAAAGTTTCTCGAATTGCTGTCTCTGTCTTTATCAATGGCTCAAGCATTATTGGTATTGTGTTCCAATGAGTTTTTACATCAAGATGAAGTTCAATTTCTTTTCCAAGTAGAGCCTTGACTTTTGATTGAAAAACATTGATTCGAACACTTGACAGTTTGATGTATTTTATCAGTTTGCGTGAGTTCTTAAGTAAATTATTGAAGTAAATATAATCTTCACAATCATCATTTACAAATTTAAAATTATACCTTTGTCAAAGGAATTATTTTCATTGTTATCGTCATCACAGGGGTTGCTTAAATCTTCAATATTATGTTTTTTCGTATTAAGTGTCACATACTTCAAGATGTATACCATGATTAAGACAAAATTGACCAATAACACAGATGCTTTATCCTGAGTAGATGGAACCAAATCTTTTTCCATCAATATTCCAAACACATTTAGATGTTTATTTCATTATTTCAACCATATCAAGTGCACTGCATGAACCCAAAATTCGAATTAATCCTGTTTGTTACATGGTATTGTAAGTTTTATCAGGAATATTAACTCCAAAATATCTTTGTCCTCTTAAAGAAGTAACCTCATCAACAATCATGCTAAACTTCACTTTATTGGCTTCTTTTAATTTTATGGTGTCAATCTTTTTTTTTGCTTTTTATCAAAATCTTTGTGCAAAAGTTTCATTACATCACTTTCATTAGCGGGGAGTTTAAATCTATCTCGAGCTATTGACTGGCAAATGTATTTATTTCTGGTTATAGCTCTAACTGAAATTTTCCGATTTGTAGCCATCTGTAGCCAAATATTTTAAAGCTTCTTTTGCGCGATGAAGTTGCCAACAGATTTTTGACTCTTCTCGCTTGCTCTCTAATCTGTTAGTATGATTAATTTTGTTGCCTTATCTAAACAAAGTCCATGACTTTTTAAGTGATTTTTAAAAGTAGTTGTAGAATTTCCTGAGCATTTTATTATTTTGTTACAACGCTGACACTGTCCTTCCAACTCTTTTGCTATTGGATTTTTCCTTTTTGTTGCGTATATCCAGACTGACATTGCTAATAATATGAATAAAGAGTAAGGATATTCAGTAAATTGTGACTATGCATTTATTTTTAAGTCAATGTAAATAAGAAACTGGTGCTAGAAGCTATATTTATAACTCTAAAGAATTTCTTAAGAAACCTTTAAGAAACTTTTAGTACTAGATTAGTAAAAAAGAACTATTAAAATAGGAATCGTTAGTACTTGCCTGTTCTTAGTTTTTTTTATAAAAAATCATAACTACTCAACTCAAGTTATTTATTAAAGTTACTTATTATCCTATATTATAAACTATTTATTAAATTGTTATTGAAAAATAAATCCAATTAAATTAATATTCAAATTGTTTTAATAAACGTGTTGTTATATTGTTAATAAAAAAACTTTTAGCGATTGTTAATTTTTAAAATATAAATAATTGAACTTTTATTTGAAAGTGTTAAATAGAAAAATTCGAACATTTTCAGGTTTTAATGAAACTTTATGCAGTTAAAACTCATTATAATATTGAAACAGAATTTAATCGTTTTGCAAATGCATAAAAAAAAGTTCCATTTTTTAATTTTTGTCGCTTTAATTTCAATTAAAAAACAGTAAAAAAAAAAGTCTTTTAAAAAACAGCTGTTTGCTGTTTTTGTTTTTTCGTAAAAAAACAGCTATTTTACTGTTACTGTTAAATAGTGTTCAGAAACAGTAATGCCAACCTAACTGGTGACCTTAAAGTTTGAGGTTGAGGTCGGCAAAAAATTGCAGAACTCGTTTCCTTTGTATCAAATTTTTTTTTGCTAACCTGATGCTGATTTGATCTCGAGACCTTTGTATCAAATTTTTTTTTGCTAACCTGATGCTGATTTGATCTAAAAGATGGAGCTTGGACAATTATTACTGACCTCATTTTTCCTAATTCCAAGAGTTGCACACTATAACACTTTAAGCTTTAAGCTAAGACTATGAAGTTTTAAGCCTAAAGCTCATACAATGAAGTTTTAAGCTTACAAGATAAAGCTTTATGCTCATACAAATAAACTTTAATACTGCACAATAAACCTTTATATAAAAAACTTTTAATGCAAAAGCAGATGGAATAGTTTGTGCACAAGTTTCTATCACATCTAGCATATTTTTTGTTAAGTTTCAAAATGGTACAAGAATATGTGCAAGTTTTTGAAGACTCTGTATTGATAATTAGAGAGGGACAAACATTAAGGAATATCTAATAATTGTTCCTTAAATGGTTACAAATATTCCTTTGTTTCCATTTTAATCCTTGAACGATTACTGAACGAATAATGCTTGTCTACCTAATAGATGTTTAAGGAATATTTGTTAAACAAATATAATCATTCCAGTTTATTTTTTTTACAAATAAATAATTATTAAACGAGTAAGCAGAAACAAATATTTTTGTTTTAAAAAAAATTACTACCATGTACATTTTTAAATAGTTGGTATTCTTTTTAAATAAAAAGTTTCTATTAGTAGAAAAGTTAGTATATTTGTTATGAAAAATATAAAATGTTATAGATATATGTAAGCCACATTGACATCAAACCTTTACAAAAAATAGATTTTTTTTTTTTAATATTGTATTTTTTTAACATAGTTTTTTATTTTTCATTGTTGTCTTCTTCATACCCAGACCAGGTGATATTTTCTAATTTTTTCATTTTTTTTTTCACAAAAACCATCATTTCACTGTTGTCAATGTTAAGATAAGTTCTTTGTTCCAATATAATGCTACCAGCAGTTAAAAATACTCGTTCTAAGGTAATTGATGATGCATGTGTACATAAGATTTCTTGCGAGTCTGCTGAGATGAAAAATATTTTTTTAAATGTTAATTCACCTCCACAAGACCATGAAGACCTTGACAAACAAGGCAACTGCATGGAAAAACAAGTTGAGCGCTGTACTACCAGGGGCATAATGTGGATCAAACTTAGAACTTCCTGCTTATGAGGTGAGTGCTTTATTACTACACCACTACCATATGGTGTCTCCACCACTACACCACCAACGCGTTTTACAGTTAGTTCTCCAATAATCCAGTATTTAAAGTTTTGAAATAAATTTACTAAAAAATCATCTACAATTGTAATAATTGGTTGGTGCACTGAGAATTTGAAAATAAAAAAAGAAAACATCTACATTTTGGTGATGTCATATTGTTTATTTGTCTGAAATCAAAGTTTTTATGCAATGTTTGTCCGAATATCAATTCATAATGCTTCAGGTTACTGAAAAAAATCTATTTTTAGAACATAAACTTAATGCTATTGCCAAATCTTGGGCTAAAAGATTGAGAGAATGAGCTGAACATTCATACGTAATAACATTAATATCCCCTTGAGTTTTCAATTTTTATCTTATTTTTGACATATTTGCTGCGTTATCAATTACTACACTGCAAACTTTACAACTAAATTGTATTTTGTATTTGTTAATAGAATTAACAACAACGTCAACCAAATAGTCAGAACTATTTAAATAGCCAGAGGTATTAATTGTATCTGAATTCGTTGTTGTTACTGTTGCACAAACTATATATAAACCATAATAAACTGGTTTATTATGGACATTGCTCCACCCATCAATACTCATGGTTACAGACTGATCATGAAGCAAACCTGAACCACTAGTTTAGTCAAAACTAGTAAATGACTCTAATGTTCAGAATAATTATTTGTCATACAAACAATATTTTTTGCATGTATAATACTAAAGTAAGTATTTGGGCTTAAAATAAGAAATTTACCAAAAATTGCGTTTCAAAAAAACGTTTTCCTGACTTATCGTCTTTACACTCTTACCAAAAGTCGTTAATGCACTTACTGAAGATTTACAATAATGTTTCTCCAGCAAGTTGTTTCAACATTTTATCTAAATAAAAACAGGCGTTGTAATGTAAACAATTTATTTGTCTACTTTAACACACTTTGTAATAACTCTCATGAATAAATGCTAAACATTTTCAACCATTAACATGATACAAATATGTATATACAAAGTTTAAGTATTAAAAACATTAGAGTTATTAAAATATAAATATATATAAATATAAAACTACTATATAAACGGCTGATTAAGTTGTTCTTGTGAACTGTATCTAGTGGTTTTCCACCAATATCAGTTCCATTAGGAAGGTTATATCCTGGGTGTTAAAAATGTATCATTTTGATAAACTCTGGATGGTCAACCATTCTGAAAGGTGAGTTAGTATTATAAATCATTTTTGCTTGTCAATTGCTTATTTTTCAGATTTTGTGGTTTTAATAAGGTGTGAATCTAATTTAGTTGACACTGTCTTGCCACTGCTTGGTCTTGCCACTGCTTTTTTATATGAACACAAAAAATTTGCCTTAACAGTAGATTGACAAAATTCAGTTTTCTTAACACAGCACTGACTAGTTTGTGCTTCCTCAGTTGCCTAGTTGATATCTTCTACAGTGTTCTGACAATTATTAATGTTTTCATCTTGAATATTTTTCAAAAATTACTTTTACCAACACTTTTGTGGTTTCTCATTCGAGCAACCAAACCTTGCATTTGTACACTGCAGCTTTTGTATTATACTTTATTACCCTTTTCCCCAAACTATTCTAGTATTTCTTCAAACCATGTCTAAATTGCATTTCTTTTTCTACCAGTGCCAGACATTTTTATTTCTAGTTATATTATTTTTTTAACTAAAAAGTAAATAGATCAAGTTTGTATATGTAAATTGTTGCTAAAAATGAATCTCTCTAAATTTAATATTTATTAAGTATGCATAATATGTAATATTTCTTTAGCTTCCCAGGCTTTATTTCTAAAAAAAATTTATAAATGTAAGTGGTAGCTAAAAACAGGCACCACTGGCACCGTTAAATTTTCTAGTTACAAATAAGTGAAAGTTATAGTTAGTGATTATTTGTTTAATAATAGTTATATTTGTTTACAATTAAATAAAGATTATTATTAACGATACTATTATTATTAATTAACAATGACATGTATTATAATATTACAGTATGTGACCGGAAACTAAAAAAAAAAGCTGAAAAATCTCTCTGCATGCTAATAAAAAAAGTAATGAAAATCATTTTCAAATTTCAATAATATTTTGATACTTGAAAAGTTTAAACGAATATGCAGTAGAATCCCATTAACTCAAACCCTGGATAAGTTGCATGGATTTTCAATTTCTCTTGAACTTTCTTTATCAACTTACTATAAAATCATCCACTTGAGTCGTACCCTGATTCATTTGCTAACTTGTACTGTTTTTTGGGGTCCCTTTGACAAAAAACTTTGCTTAACTAGGGCTTTTATTTTAAATTGCATATAAGTGCAAATAATAACAAAACTTCTAATTTTTCAATAAAAATTCCAAACTATGAATCCTCGAAAATTAAATACTTTTGCTGTCAAATGTATTTAAACCTAACTAAACATTCTCACATCTTTGATTTGGTTAAGCTTTAAGTCCTATTTATTTATTAATTATTCAAAAAAAAAAATTTAAAAGAAAAAAACATAATGCATCATTATAAGATCTTGATATAAATCTTGATAAGACATTTTAAAAAAATCAGATAACCAAAGCTTCGTTTGATTTGGATATTCATTGAGTCAAACAAAATTTATATACCCCTTTAGAGTCCAAGTTAATAGTATTCTACTGTACTTGTTCCTATTTATTTGTTCAACAAATATATATTTGTTAAACAAATATTTTTTACTTGACAAATATTAGTATACAAACAGTATTTTAACCACAAATAAATTTGAATCAGTGTTTTGACAAAATAGGGAATTTGTCAAAAAGTTTCCCAATCCTTCAAACCCACCCTCCTTTCCCTGATATTAAAATGAGTTACAGGAATGCATGGGATTATTTTCTTATACTATTTCTTCTTCTACTCTACTGCAGCGCTGCATACATTGATAGGACAGCTCTAAAAATAAAATAAAGTACTATCTGTAACATATTGAAGATAAATAAGCTAAAGTAGCTCTTTTTGCTGATGACTCAACTTTATACTCCTGTCTTCTCTTTTCGATCGCCTAGAACAAGCAGCTGATCTTGAATCTGATCTCACTTCAGTAATAGATTGGGGTTCACAGTAGCTTGTGAATTTCAACTCTAAAAAAACCCAATTGCTTACTGCAAGCAACTACCGTAATATGGTCAACATTCCTATATTAATGAATGGCAATCCTCTTACTGAGTCCTCCTCTTTACGTCTTCTTAGATTATTGCTTACTACTGACCTTTCATGGAAAACATATATACAATTGATTGCTAAATTAGCTTCTGCTAAGGTTGCTTCTCTTTAACGTGCTCGCCATTTCCTTACTTCTGATTCCATTCTCTACCTCTACAAATCTCTTATTTGTCCCTGTATGGAATACTGTTGTCATATTTGGGCTGGTTCTTCTAACGATTCACTTTCTCTTATTGACAAGGTCCAAAAACGCATTGTAAATGTTGTTGGACCTGGACTATCTGCTAAGCTTGAACCTCTTTCCCATCGTCGTAAAGTTGCATCTCTTTCTCTTTTCTACAAATACTATCATGGTCACTGCTCAAAGGAGTTATCATCTCTAGTTCCATCAACTAAAATTCATTCTCGTTTTACTCGCCATTCAGCTAAGTCTCATTCGTTTACTGTATCTGTCCCTGCATGCTGTAAAAACTTTTATTCATCTAGTTTTTTTCCCCGCACTTCAATCCTTTGGAACTCTCTCCTATCTTCATGTTTTCCTGACTCATACAACCTTCACCTTTTTAAGTCTTCTGTCAACCGTTTTCTTGCTCTATAACTCTGTTCTTTTTTTTTCCTAGTAACTCCCAACTTAATAGTGGTTGCTTGCAGCCTTGTTGGGAGTAAATGCAAATAAAAAAAAAAATAAATAAATAAATAAAATGAAATGAACATATAATTAGATGTAGTTTCACAATGACGCGGCAAATTAAGTTCTTTTTTCCAAAGATGTATTAAGAATTATATATTTTTGTATTATAAAATAATCAGTGTATATTAATTAATTATTATTAAAAATAATATACTTGAATTATTTTAAATCTTAATATATCATTGCCGCTTTCATTTTAAGAGAATTCTTTTAAATATATATTTGTTTTTGAATGGTAGGCATTAAATGGCGATTTTTAAAGTTTAGCAATTTATGTTTAATGAAATCTCCATGGAAGAGAGCCAATGATCTTCTACTTCTAATTATTATTTAAATTCTGTTTGACGTCCTTTATGGAGGAACCCTTACAACATCATGTAATAAATAGTGTCCTCAAAAGAAATGTTTTAAAAATAGAAAAATAGAAAAGGTTTAAAAATAGTAAACACGAGCTCATAAATTTCATATTTCACATATATTGCGAGTTCATTTTTCTAATTAATATTAATTTTCTTTAGACATTTTTTTTTTTTTTTTTTTTGTTATTCACCTCCTCAAGGCCGAGAAGGCCACTACAGACGAGGAGGCCACTACAGACGAGGAGGCTACTTAATAGTGGTTATAACCCTCTCTCAACTCTATAACTCCAAAACACGAACCTTGACAAACAAGGCCGCTGCGCGGAGAAACAAGTTGAGCGCGGTACTAACAGGGACGTGGTGGGGATCAAACTCGGAACCTCTTGCTTATGAAGCGAGTGTTTTACCACTACACCACTACCGCATATATTGCATAGCAAAATAAAGTTACATTGACAAAATCGCAACAAAAACAACAAATGTCGTTTAATTACAAAAAAATATTAATGGCAAGCGTTTGCACACTATCGTGGCAATGAAGAATACCGATAATTATTATTTTTTGTTCATAGTCTTAAAATGTCATTAAGTCTATCATTCATTCAAACATTTATATTTGCTTTTACATTTTAAATTCAAGCAAGCAGTGACTTGATTTTAAAATTTCTAGTACCAGTTTGTTGTAATAAAAAAAAATCTTGTTATTAAAGGTATTTATTTTATGTTTTGATATACGTATTTAATTTATGTTTTAATTAAAAACAAGCAATAGAGTAAAGAAATCTATTTTTCTTGTTGAATAAATTTCTAGTACCAGTTTGTTATAATCATAAAATATTTTTTGAATTTAACTTATATTTCAGAGGTGGTCTTTTAAAAAAATTAGTAGAGAAAAGAAAGTAGATAAGTAAAAAATGATTTTAGTTAATGTGATCATGTAATTCAGTTGATATAAAATACCAAACAAGATAAACAAAGATAAACAATAACAAAAAGACTTGCCGTTAAATCAGTAATTTATCAAAATTCCGAAAGTATCTGACATAAACAGCTTCTCAATATTTTTGTTGACGAAGCACATGTACTAATAAGGTAGAGTTTGCAGTAAGACTTAATACGTTATTTAACTTTTCATCCAAAAAGGAAAAAATTTTAAAGAAATAGCATTTGCTCTTGTTAAAGCCAAAAAGTTAGTTATTTTTTATAATTTTTATAATTATTATTAAACTTTAATTTAAAGAAACTTTATTTGGAGCATGGGATTTTTTCACCTTTTATTTGGGAATTTGAATTTTTTGAGCATTTGGGAATACCGTCTTTGACGGGGCCCCACATAGTTTACACCCTGACAAATATATTCGTACATTACAAATAATTTAAATAAATACTGGAAGTTACTGGAAGAGAAAAGACTAAATCTGTAGAGCAAGATAACGATTGACTGATGACTTAAAAGATTGCAAATTATATGAATCAGGAAAGCAAGATGAAGGAAGCGAATTCATAAGAACTGATGTTCGAGGAAAAAAACTAGAAGAATAAGAGTTTTTGAAGCACTTAGGAACAGTCACAGAAAAAGGATGAGACTTAATTGAATGACAAGTAACACAAGAATGAATTTTAGTAGATGGCACAAGAGACTCTAGCTCTTTAGAACAGTGCTCATTATAATATTTGTAGAAAAGAGAAAGAGAAGCAACATTATGACAATACAATAATGGTTTGAGGTTGGTTGCAAGAGCTGGTCCAACTATGTTTACAATGCGTTTTTGCACCTTATCTAAAAGAGAAAGGGCATTGTTGGAAGTTTGGCCCCAAATATAACAACAGTTTTTCATACAAGGACGGATTTGAGATTTATAGATATAAAGAATAGAATCCAGAGTAAGGAAGTGGCAAGCACGATAAAGAAATGCAACTTTAGCAGATTGTAATTTTACAATGGATTTGATATATGGTTTTTAAGAAAGATCGGAAGTAAGAGTTAATCCTAGAAGATTAAGGGTAGATGACTTATTATTTACATTATCATTCAAAAATGTAGGAAAATCTAAGTTATTGTGATAACGATTAGCTGAACAATTTTGGATTTTATCTGAAATAAAGTTCAAAAGCCACTGTGACCCCCATGCTGTAGCAGAAGTGAGATCCTTTTCAAGCTCAATTGCCCCCTCCAAGCAATCAGAAAGTATTGGCTTTTTATCAAGAAAAGAATAAATGGTAGTAGCAGATATCTGGAAGAATAACATCTGGAAGATCTTTACTCTAAATTAAAACGAGAATAGGCTGGAAAACAAGACTGATAGGCACTTGTTAAATAGTTTTTAAAGTATAGACGACAGCTCGGAGAACACTTCTGCAAGACTGTAACAGGTATGTTGTCTAGACCACAAGCTGTAGAAAAGTCAAAGCAGGAGATCACTTTAGATACAGAAGCTGGAGTGATATGAGTGTCAAGCAATGGATCAACCTGTTAGTCGGCTATATCAGGTAGAATGTAACTAGTGGAATCAAGAGATAATATTGATGAAAATTTCTTAACAAACAATTAAGCTTTGTTTTTAGGTGAAGTGACAAAATCTGAACCATACAAGATGGAATAACAGATTTACCCTTACTATTGATACTGTTAAAGATTCTCCAGAAGTCATGAGAGCCTAATTTTTGAGATGAAATATGAGATTTCATGATCTGAGAACAGTGGGCTTTGGCGTTAGACAAAACCCACTGGCGTTAGACAAAACCCACTGGCGATGGACAACACTCTTCTTCACATCCTGTAACTTCAGGGGTTCCTCAAGGTTCAATCCTTGGCCCTATACTCTTTTTAATTTACATTAACGATCTTCCAGATATTCTCACATCTAAGGTGGCATTATTCGCTGACGACACTACCATTTACTCTTGTCATGATAAGAAGCCTACACTCTCTGATTGCTTGGAGGGGGTATCTGAGCTTGAAAAGGATCTCACTTCTGCTACAGCATGGGGCTCACAGTGGCTGGTGAACTTTAATTCAGATAAAACTCAATTTTATTCAGCCAATCGTTATCGTAATAATTTAGATCTTCCTATATTTATGAATGGTAATGTACTAGATGAGTCATCTACCATTCATCTTCTAGGATTAACTCTTACTTCTGATCTTTCTTTTAAACCGTATATCAAATCCATTGCAAAATTAGCATCTGCTAAGGTTGCATCTCTTTATCGAGCTCGACACTTTCTTACTCCAGATTCTATTCTCTATCTCTATAAATCTCAAATCCGTCCCTGTATGGAATACTGTTGCCACATCTGGGGCGGATCTTCTAATGATGCTCTTTCTCTTTTAGACAAGGTGCAAAAACGAATTGTAAACATAGTTGGACCTGCTCTGGCAGCCAATCTCCAACCTTTGTCACATCGTCGTAATGTTGCTTCTCTTTCTCTTTTCTACAAATACTATAATGGGCACTGCTCTAAAGAGCTAGCATCCCTTGTGCCATCTGCTAAAATTCATTCTCGTGTTACTCGCCATTCAATTAAGTCTCATCCTTTTTCTGTGACTGTTCCTAAGTGCTTCAAAAACTCTTATTCTTCTAGTTTTTTTCCTCGAACATCAGTTCTTATGAATTCGCTTCCTTCATCTTGCTTTCCTGATTCATATAATTTGCAATCTTTTAAGTCATCAGTCAATCGTTATCTTGCTCTACAGATTTAGTCTTTTCTCTTCCAGTAACTTCCAACTCTTATAGTGGTTGCTTGCAGCCTTGTTGGAAGTAAAGATGTTAAAAAAAAAAAAAAAAAAAAAAAAAAAACCTTTTTAGAATGGTTTCTAGCAATAATAGTAAACAGGTTTCTGTTTTCTGGAGAATTGTTTTGCTGATAGATATGGAAGTTATGGTTTCAATTTGAATTCGCAACAACGCAATGTGAGGAAAACCATGGAGAAGAGTGCGGCTTGGCTTGGAATCGCCAAGAGGCAATAAAAGATTCCATGCCAGCCTGAAACCTAGAAGTTATGTAAGAAGCACATTAGTCAGCAGGAAGACAAAATATATCTAACCAAAGATAAAGAAAATCAAGGAAAGAGACCCAGTCAGCTTTAAGGTAGTTGTAAGAGGTACAATGATAATGAGATTCTGATTATGAAAAAGAATGTGATAATAGTTTTAGAGAGATCAAACAGTGATCAGTAGCATCTAAGGGTGAATATGGTGAAACTGAGCACTGACTAGGATCAGAAACAAGACATAGTTCGAGTAGAGAAAGTAAATGATTTGGGTTGTCTGAAAAGGGAGTGGGAAATTGACTGTTTGAGTTAGAAATTGAGAAAGGCAAAAGTTGTAGGTCTTAACGTCTGCAGAGTCACTGACATTAGAGCTAAGCCATTCAGAATGATGGGCATTAAAGTCACCAACAACAACAATATTGGCTGATTGATAAAGAGAGAGGGCTTGGTCAATTTGATCAGAAATAACATAGAAAAGAGTGCAGTCTTGAGATGAAGGAGAGCAATATAGAATAAAGAGAAAGGAGATAGAGTGTTTTGTTAGTGCTGTTCAAAGAAAACACATAAAAGAATAGTCGTTGGATTCTAACCTAGTTTCCTGACCAATGGGTGAGTTCTTACAAATTTATATGCCCAGGCCAAGCATATGACTATTGGAGTCTTGATAAATTAAAGGAAGATAAGTATCAACACTAAGACACAAGATGAGACAGCCGAACTCAAATTAGTCTCACAAAAAGCAAGTAGGTCTGTTGAACTTTCAAGAGATTAGAATCAGCAGAAAAAAAGTTACATCGAAGACCACGAATATTAGTGAATGATAGGTTTAGAAAACTTGGTGGTGACCATGGTTTTTTGTGTTTTATAATTTTTAGTACTTTAGTCATTTTAATTTTGTTAAAGAACTTGACTCAAAGCAGTGTGACTCAGTGCACTATTTAATAGTCCAAGCAATTGCCTCATTACTAATAATAAACCCTAAGGCGTAACAAAGGGCTCCAAATGCAGCCTCAACAATGCACACTAAAAGTAGACACAGGGACACCATGCGCAACATGGCACTGTTAGTACTCTGTTATTTTACAGCTACCAATGGAATCAGTCTCTCTGAGAGCTACCACAGAGTTTGGGAAACCTGACTACCAGCCGGTGTTAGAACCATAAAACTGGGTTTTAGAGCTATACCCTCATTTGGAGATAATAGAATAAGTTGCCTAGTCATAAAAACAGAGACACAAGCAAAACCCATCAATTGAGTCAAGAAGATCCAGTGTTCAACATCCTAAACTGGAAGCAATTTATTAAAAATACATCTGCGCTAACCTAAAAGATGAAGAAGGGGCACGAGGCTGGTCAACAGATTGAATGTTTTTACCCTTAAGTCTTTGCTTTAGAGGTCTTCTACAAGACAGTATCCGGATGCGTTTAACATCTGCTCAAGATGAGTATTTTTATCCAGATACCATCTCTAGTCTTTACTCAACCAAGAGCCCCAAGGCAAATGGTGTTTTAAGTTGGAGTTGGCTTCTCCTAGCTTTTCCTAAAAAATCTTTTGCCTAAATAAGTTTTTGTTGAAATATTTTTTGCACGTTTCAAATTAAGTATTTCATCAAGTTTGAACATTTTTATTTATTTTGTTGAATTGTTTTAACTTTGGCACATGCTATTTCTGAATGAGTAAAATATGTTGTTATTTTTATGCATAATATTATTGATGTATTATAGAGATTAGTAAAAAAAAGTCTGGAATTTTTTTTTTTTAATTTATTTCGCTCCTAACAAGGCCTCAAGCAACCGCTATTAAGTTGGGAGTTACTAGAAAACAAAGATTAGAGTTAAAGAGCGAGGAAAAAAATGACAGTAGACTTGAAAATGTGTAGGTTACATGAGTCAGGAAAATATGAAGATGGGAGAGAGTTCTAAAGTGTGGGGGGGGGGGGAACTAGACAAATGTTTTTAGAGCATGCAGGAACAGATACAGTAAAAGGATGTGACTTTGCTGAATGACAAGTCAAGCTAGAATAAGTTGGTTAATGGAACTAGAAATGAAAGCTCCTTTGAGCAGCTGTCTTAATATTTGTAGAAAAATGACGATAAAAGAGAGGCTTAAGCTTGGCAGATAAAGGTCCAACTATCTTTACAATGTATTTTTGGACCTTGTCTAGAAAAGAAAGAGTATCATTAGAAGAACCAGCCCAAATATGACAACAGTATTCCATACAGGGGGAATAAGGGACATATAGAGGTAAAGAATAAAATCAGGAGTAAGATAATAACAAGCCCAATAAAAAGAAGTAAACTTGTTGAAGGAGAAAAATCTGAAAAACTTGGAGATATGAATACTAAGTAATTATTATATAATGCATTTTCCATACTTAGTATTACATATCTCTGTATTGTATTTTCGCAAAAATGTCATTCCACAATTTAAAAAAAAGTCCATACCTTTCTGCAAATATTTGTTAATATAAACATCTGTGTGAATTTTAAAGACTAATGATTTAAACAATAGTTTCATATATAAATTCATTTTGATTCATTGACTGTCCAATAATAACAATGTGCGCTTAAATAGTTGAATATGTAATTAATGGATGTTCAACCATTATTGTTATTAATTTTTTGGACTTTTGGACAGAATATCTAACTAATTGTCACTATATCACTTCAGACACTAAAATTGGTCTGATTTAATAACTCTGGATTATATTCTTTATCTCTATAAATACTCCGGATTCTATTCTTTATATCTATAAATCTCTAAATCTATGTCCTTGTATGGAATAGTTGCCATATCTGGAATGGATCTCCGAATGATGCCCTTTCTCTTTTAGACAAGGTGCAAAAAGGCATTGTAAACATAGTTGGACATGCTCTTGCAGCCAACCTTCAACCATTGTCACATCATCCTAATCTTGCAATGTAAGCATTACATAGGTATACATTGTTAGCATTACATCTGTTTACAATGTAAGCATTACATCTGTATACAATGTAAGCATTACATCTGTATACAATGTTAGCATTACATCTGTATACAATGTAAGCATTACATCTGTATACATTGTTAGCATTACATCTGTATACAATGTAAGCATTACATATGTATACAATGTAAGCATTACATCTGTATACAATGTAAGCATTACATCTGTATACAATGTAAGCATTACATCTGTATAGAATGTAAGCATTACATTAGGCAAAAAATGGTGACTATTAATTCTTATAAACATATTTTAAAATCCACTTCATAACCTCCTATAGGTTTTTTAACAACTTTTGCTCATATTTACTTCATAGTTACCTGATAGATAATAATCTGATTTTAGATAATATTTATTAAAAGATTTTTTTTTTTTTATACCATACTTAATGATATTAGCTTATAAGTTTTTTAATTGTTTATTAATTAATTTCTGTTTATTTAATTCAAAAAAAATTCAAGAATGCTGTAGTGCTGTAGTGGGAGAGCACTCACTTTGTAAGAAAAAAGTTCTACATTTTCAGTGTTCAGTCCCCAAGAAGGAAGTTCCAATTTCCATTACCACCATGGTTCTAGTAGTACTGTGCTTAACTTGTTTTTCTGTGTTGTGACATTGTTCGTTAAGGTTTTATTAAAGAGTCAAGAATGGGTTGTAACAGCGATTAAAAAAAAAAGAGTAAAAATTGTGAGTCTTCTTAGCTCTAGTGACCCCCTCAGCCTTGGGAAAGTGAATAGAGTGAAGAAAAAAATCATCATATTAAGTTATAAAAAACTGACAAAGAAATCAGCAAAAAAAAAAATTAATTTAAAGAAACTTTTTTATAAAATAAACAGTGACTATATAAGTTGCTAAGGAACTGACCATCCCCCCTCCCTTAATATAATATTTGTAGTTGAAAATCAACTACAAATATTATATTAAAAGTAGTCATTTGAGCAAGACTAATAACTTTCGGTATTGACATGTTAAGATGACATTTCATCAATGATGAGAAGGAATTAGGCACTGTAGGCATCCATTCGTTCCGTTTTGGCAGACACTTTGTACAGTTTTTCTCTGCATATTCAAAAGTTAAATGCCTTGTGTTTTTTGGTGTTAGATTTAGGAACAATACTGAGCATTTATTTAAATATTCTAGTGAAGCTTCCATATGGACGGAGAAAAAATTTGATCTTTCTGGAGTTAATAAAAATTTGATTTTTCTGGAGTTAATAAAAATTTGATCTTTCTGGAGTTAATAAAAATTTGATCTTTCTGAAGTTAATAAAAATTTGATCTTTCTGGAGTTAATAAAAATTTGATCTTTCTGGAGTTAATAAAAATTTGATCTTTCTACACCTTTTCAAGATGTAAATGAGAACATGAAAGTTGTAATTAAGAAGTCGTAATATGTAATTAAGAAACACAACATGTAATTGAGAAAACGTTATATGTAATTGAGAAACACAACATGTAAATAAGAAGTCGTAACATGTAATTAAGAAACACAACATGTAATTGAGAAAACGTAAGATATAATTGAGAAATCATAATATGTAATTGAGAAATCGTAACTTGTAATTGAGAACACATAAATTAAAATAGCAAATTCACAGTCTAAGTTTGTAGGTTGTTACAAAAGGTCTTTTTGGACATGAATATAAGTTATAATCTTAAATTTTGCTTTTGTATGCACAAGTAATAATAATGGAATTGAAAGATCGTTGTGTTATATGCCAATACACTATGACCCGAATGTCTGTGATTAAGCTAAATCGGTGTCAACATTTATGTCACCAAATTTGTTTACGTCCAGTTCTGGAACAACCAGATTCAAGTTGACCGATTTGTCGGCATGAAATACACACAACTGAACAAGTTGAAAGAAAACGTTACGTTTTATCTTCTCCAAATGACAGGAGAAGAGTTGTTGAATGTGCGGAGCGATTTGAAAATTGGGTGAATCTCGCGCAAACGCTAGGTATCAAATATAAGACAGCATACAATTGGGTTTGCAGCGGTAATTCAATTTTCATCGGAAAAGTAGGTTTTAAACCGAAAAAGTTGACCGAAGATCAAATCGAAGAAACATTAACATGGATTGAAAATGATTGTCAATTAACATTGGTGGCCATCAAAACAAAGATATTAAGACAATTTAACATAAACGTTAGCACAACAACAATAGCAAATTACCTCGAAGGCAGATTGTTCTCATTAAAAAAAGTGCACAAGGAGCCTTCTACAATAAACAGTTATGAAAACAAACAAAAAAGAGCTGAATATGTTAGAAACATCAACGAACATATCACAAATGATCGTCAGATAGTTTGGTTGGATGAAACAAATTTTAACCTTTTTTGTAGAAAAACGCAAGGACGCGCGAGACAAGGAAAAAGAGCAATTATGAAAGTACTGCTTCAAAAGGTTTAAACATACACTTGATCGCAGCTATTTCAACTACAAATGTCGTCATGATAGAAACTCGCAGGGGATCATTTAAAGCAGATTCTTGTAACGAGTGGATGTTGGCTATGTTTCACCAGTGGGTTACATCCGGGAATCGTTTGGAGGATTTGGTCGTCGTAACAGATAATGCTCCTTGTCACGCTCGTTTGCAAAGGGTGTTTGATAATTCACCAGCTCAGTTGTTATGTTTGGGACCTTACAGTCCAATGTTGAACCCGGTGGAAACAATCTGGTCCAAAATTAAAAGTAACGTTAAAAATGCAATTCGCATTCCACCTGTATTAGGTGACGGGATTGCGGAACAGCGCATGCAGTACTTAGAACGAATTGTAATTGAGGCGAAAAATACTATAATGGGAGGAGATTGTGCACGTGCGGTACAACACACAACCACGCACTATGCAACTATTTTAAATATGGAAGATGTACAAGTTGGTGCTTAAATGATCAATGAAGTGATTTTTAATTATATAATTTTTAATTATAATTTTTAATTGAATTATAAATTTTTCCCTAAAATGTTATTAGTGTTTATTATGTTAAATTCATTTGCCCAAAAATTATTTCCCTAAATTTTTCCCTAAAAAATTAAATTTACGCTACAAATCTTGCGTCATTTTTAAGTGCGTCATTTTATACGCTCCATTTTTTTACGCGCCATTTTTTTTAAGCGCCATTTTACACTTACTCCTTTAAAGCGATATCTAAATTAAAATTTTTGTGTTCTCAATTACATATTTCTATTTCTTAATTACAACTTACATTTTCTCAATTACATGTTACAATTCTTAATTACAATTTTCGTTTTCTAAATTACATCTTATGTTTCTTAATTACAACTTACGTTTTCTCAATTACATCTTACGTTTCTTAATTACAACTTTTGTTTTCTCAATTACATCTTACGATTCTTAATTACAATTTTTGTTTTCTCAATTACATCTTGAAAAGGTGTAGAGTTAATAAATTAAAATCTTTATGTTTAGTCTTTGTGAAGTGTTAAAGATTTGCTACCATCTTTAGAAGATCTCTCTCTAATATTCAAATTATTTGTTTGGGCATGTTAAAGATTTGCTACCATCTTTAGAAGATCTCTCTCTAATATTCAAATTATTTGTTTGGGCATGTTAAAGATTTGCTACCATCTTTAGCAGATCTCTCTCTAATATTCAAATTATTTGCTTGGGCTCGTATAGCTTTTTAGACAAAATTATATGCTTAGTGTTTTATGTGACTAAGAAAATATTTATAACATACCAACAATTTATAAGTATATCACTGAAAAAATTAAATAAATTGTAACACATTTTAAGGATTATAAATACTTACATTTTCAAACCCCTGTGGATAACCATTTCTTTTTAAAAAAATAGCACAAACTCTAGCAGGGATTGTAAGGCCGCAGATCTACCAATGTATTACAGTTGTACAGCAGATTTAAAAGTCACCTCTATCTCAATAATATTTTTGTTAACATATCAGTCATTGGTAAAAAATTTAGTAAGCTTATTTTTCTAAAGTGTGATTAATGTTATAGAAAAAAGATAAAAGAGACTTCAGCACAGTAAACAATTAATTAATAACAATTTTCTTTTATAGCATTTAGCTCAAAGTCTTTGTGCTTTAACCACAAATGTTTTACTGAACATAGAAACTGAAATCATAATGAACTTTAAGGATCGCTTTTTTTATAACTAAATAAAGAAAGCTATAGTTTGCACATGAGGAGTGATTATATCAAAGAGCTTTCATACCACTTTTTTTTTTCACTTGCACATTTGGAGTAATTATATCAAAGAGCTTTCAAAAAAATATTTTTTTGCACTTGCACACAATGAGTGATTAATAAAAGATCTTTCACAACACACATTTTTTTGCACTTGCATTTATGGGGGTGGTTATTTCAAAGAACTTTTACACAACATATTTTTGAGACAAGTTGTTTTTTTAAACAAAATTTTTATAAAAATGATGAAAGAATAAAATAAATTCCATTGCATTTAAAATAAACCAAAAATTAGTGTGTTTTTTTTTAATTTATTTAAATAGTAGTCCAAATGTAATTAAGTATTTGTTCAAAACATAAAAAAAAAAAACTATTTAAATTTTTTTAAGTTTGATAAAAAAGAATTTAAAATATGTATTTTGTGGCTTGCAAAAGATAAAAAATAATCTAAGTTAAAAATTTAAATGCAGCATAAATAAAGTTATTTAAAATATTACAGGTATTTAAAAAAAAAAAAAAAGGAATACAGAGTAAGAAGGTCTAAGTTGTAAAGATGTGGTAGTACCTATCACATCTTTAATATTTGTGTGTGTATATGTGTGTAGGTGTGTTTAATTGCTTTAATTCTTTTGAAAATTCCTTTAGGAAAAGTTTACAACATCACTCCATATTTGGAGTTTCATCCTGGAGGTATAGAAGAGTTAATGAAGAGTGCAGGGATAGATGCTACTACAATATTTGATCAGGTTTTTTTCACTTTTTAATTTAACCATAAAAGGCTCGGCAATTTTTGTTGAGAAAGTGGCATGATTGTAATGGCAGAAAGTGGCATGATTGTAATAGCAAAAAGTGGCATGATTGTAATGGCAGAAAATGAAAACATTTTTCTAATTTACAAACTTTTAGTTTAATGATTTAACCAAGATAAAAGCTTTTTTTTTTTTCTGCTTTTTTATTTAACAATCATAAAGTAAGATTTTTTCTGCTTTTTTATTTAACAATCATAAAGTAAGATTTTTTCTGCTTTTTTATTTAACAATAAAATGTCTAAGTACACGAAGTTAACAAAATTTAGCACTGTCTGTAGGTATGAAACAGTAGCATGCTAAAGTTTTGAAAAGTCTTTTTAATTTTGCATTATTAATCAACTTTAAGGTAAAATAAGTCAGATTTAAGTATCAGAGATGAAATGATTCAAGTTATTTAATATCACTATAAAGATGAATTATTTTAGTGAAAAATTAATTATACAAAAATTCAGGCGCAAATATTTTGAGTTGCTTATTTAAGTGTTTCCAATAAATAATGAGTTATTTATTTTATTGCTTTCTATTATTATTTCTATTGTTTTTTTTTTTTTAATCAAACAGTTTAATATAAAAATGATAAACTTTAAACTCTTGATCAACATAATAATTTGCTCATTGATTCTCATGCAACATAATAATATGCCTGTTGATTCTCATGCAACATAATTTTATGTTCATTGATTCTCATGCAACATAATACTATGTTCATTGATTCTCATGCAACATAATAATTTGCTAATTGATTCTCATGCAACATAATAATTTGCTCATTGATTCTCATGCAACATAATAATTTGCTCATTGATTCTCATGCAACATAATAATTTGCTAATTGATTCTCATGCAACATGATAATTTGCTCATTGATTCTCATGCAACATAATAATTTGCTCATTGATTCTTATGCAACATAATAATATGCCTGTTGATTCTCATGCAACATAATAATATGTTCATTGATTCTCATGCAACATAATAATTTGCTCATTGATTCTCATGCAACATAATATGTTCATTGATTCTCATGCAACATAATAAAATGCTTGTTGATTCTTATGCAACATAATAATTTGCTCATTGATTCTCATGCAACATAATAATATGCTCATTGATTCTCATGCAACATAATAATATGTTCATTGATTCTCATGCAACATAATAATATGTTCATTGATTCTCATGCAACATAATAATATGCCTGTTGATTCTCATGCAACATAATAATATGGTCATTGATTCTCATGCAACATAATAATATGCTCATTGATTCTCATGCAACATAATAATATGCTCATTGATTCTCATGCAACATAATAATATGTTCATTGATTCTCATGCAACATAATAATTTGCTCATTGATTCTCATGCAACATAATAATTTGCTCATTGATTCTCATGCAACATAATAAAATGCTTGTTGATTCTTATGCAACAATAATTTGCTCATTGATTCTCATGCAACATAATAATATGCTCATTGATTCTCATGCAACATAATAATTTGCTCATTGATTCTCATGCAACATAATAATATGCTCATTGATTCTCATGCAACATAATAATATGTTCATTGATTCTCATGCAACATAATAATTTGCTCATTGCTTCTCATGCAACATAATAATTTGCTCATTGATTCTCATGCAACATAATAATATGCCTGTTGATTCTCATGCAACATAATAATATGTTCATTGATTCTCATGCAACATAATAATTTGCTCATTGATTCTCATGCAACATAATAATATGCCTGTTGATTCTCATGCAACATAATAAAATGTTCATTGATTCTCATGCAACATAATAATATGTTCATTGATTCTCATGCAGCATAATAATATGTTCATTTATTCTCATGCAACATAATAATATGTTCATTGATTCTCATGCAACATAATAATTTGCTCATTGATTCTCATGCAACATAATAATTTGCTCATTGATTCTTATGCAACATAATAATTTGCTTGTTGATTCTCATGCAACATAATAATATGCCTGTTGATTCTCATGCAACATAATAATATGTTCATTGATTCTCATGCAACATAATAATTTGCTCATTGATTCTCATGCAACATAATAATATGCCTGTTGATTCTCATGCAACATAATAATATGTTCATTGATTCTCATGCAGCATTATAATATGTTCATTGATTCTCATGCAACATAATAATTTGCTTATTGATTCTCATGCAACATAATAATATGCTTGTTGATTCTTATGCAACATAATAATTTGCTCATTGATTCTCAAGCAACATAATAATATGTTAATTGATTCTCATGCAACATAATAATATGCTCATTGATTCTCATGCAACATAATAATATGCTCATTGATTCTCATGCAACATAATAATATGTTCATTGATTCTCATGCAACATAATAATTTGCTCATTGATTCTCATGCAACATAATAATTTGCTCATTGATTCTCATGCAACATAATAATATGCCTGTTGATTCTCATGCAACATAATAATATGTTCATTGATTCTCATGCAACATAATAATTTGCTCATTGATTCTCATGCAACATAATATGTTCATTGATTCTCATGCAACATAATAAAATGCTTGTTGATTCTTATGCAACATAATAATTTGCTCATTGATTCTCATGCAACATAATAATATGCCTGTTGATTCTCATGCAACATAATAATATGTTCCTTGATTCCCATGCAGCATTATAATATGTTCATTGATTCTCATGCAACATAATAATGTGTTCATTGATTCTCATGCAACATAATAATATGCTTGTTGATTCTTATGCAACATAATAATTTGCTCATTGATTCTCATGTAACATAATAATATGTTAATTGATTCTCATGCAACATAATAATATGCTCATTGATTCTCATGCAACATAATAATATGCTTATTGATTCTCATTCCTAATTATGTCAAAAATCAGGTATGAAAAGACATTAACAAAGAGTGACAAAGGTGGTTTTTCCCAATATTTATATTTATTTCATAAATTTCCCTGGTATCTCGTTTTACAATGTTCTCAGGCTAAAAATAGTTAGATGTATATCAAACAAGTTGCTGATGAAATTTTTGCATTTTCCTCTCATTTCAACTTATCATCTAACAAAGCTAGAAGTATCAATTTTAAATCCAAACACCAAAAACGTTTAGAAATGTAAGTTGATTGGAAAGAAGTTTAAGGTTTACGTAATAATTTTTATAATACCTCCATATCCAATGTAATCAAAATATTAGTGGCTTCCTTCTTTAAAAAACTGTATTTAGCTTCTTTTTTTTTCCAATCAAACCCTAACACTTAAACTAAATTATAATTTAAAATAGGTTCTTTAAAATTATTTTTCAGCATTTTGAATGAAGGGTTATTCGAGGCCATTAGTTTTCACATTGGTCACTACTTTTCAAAGGCTAATCATTCTTAATTCAGTTGTAAAATGCCTAAATGTTATTTAGAAATGACTCTTTAGTTATTCAAAAAACAAATCTTTTATTTGTTCCAGTATTGATGTTGTATGAAAGCATATTCCTACTGCTATTACTACTTAAGTTTATTCATTTGGTGGAAATTAAGAAAACCTTTTTCTAATACTTTCCTTTGTCTAATTTTCTGAAAAGGAGTTTTTAGTTTTCAATTTTATAATTAATGGAAAAAAAGAATAAATTAAAAGATTGAGATGTAGTTGATTAAAAGAATTTTTACTACATACCCTCTGAACCAATAATTTTTACTACATACCCTCTGAACCAATAATTTTTACTAGATATCCTCTGAACCAATAATTTTTACTACATATCCTCTGAACCAATAATCAACTTTCTTACATCCTGATTTTCAAGAAGTTGCAAATCTTCAATCATGTTATTTTGTGATCTTTTAAATGGACAAGCAAAAATATTTGTTATTGGTGCAATTTGACATTGTTATATGTGTTATATTGGTTCAGATCGACATTGTTATAAATTGTTAAGAACTTTCAATCTTGTTGGAAGCTGTATATCTAAATTGAAAGATTTTAATTAAAAAAAAAAATTCATTTTTCAACAAAATATTTGATGAAGCTAATTGTTTATTAAATTAAATCAAATTTATCCAGCATTAATAATGAGATCCCCGATTTTGCTGGTTTTGCCTATTTAATAATATAATTTTAATATGTCAAATGTACTAATATGAAATTATTAGAAAAATCAAAAATTATAAACTACTAGAAGTTGCACCAGACAAATATATCATTTGTAAAGTAAATTATTTATTTTACCTGTACTAAATGTTAAATAAATTAATTAAATAGCATTGAACAACAACATATAAAGAGCAGAAACAATACAAATAACAAAAACATATGAACAAAACCGCAAACTTAATCAACAAAGAAAAATGTAAAAAAAGAAGTATATTTAGCATTATTCATGCACAAAAATGCATGACAGTATAAAAAATGTATTAAATTAATAAAAATTAAAAAACTTTTTTTTTTCCTTTGTTTCAATATTAATATTTTTTCCTGGTAGAGAAATCTTTTTTATTATCACTTTTTCATTTTACTTGTACTGTATTTTGTTTTTTAAATTTTTTTTTAATTTTTTTTTTTACTTTAGTTTTTTTTAAACCTTATACTTTTAAAATAATTTTCTTTTAATGAAATAATTTTTTGATTTTACATTTCATTATCTTTTTTTTTTTTTCTTTTTGAAATTTTTTCAAATACACAAAATAGAGTCCTCAATATTCTTAAAAGAACAGAATAATATTAAATTAGTATCAGTTATTAACACTTATAATTTTTTTTTATTTTACACAGTGTTACATCAATAATTTTTTAAATTTAAGTGTTTATTGATAAAACACTGTGTAAAATAGAAAAAATTTGATAAAGGATTTTCTACTAATTTATATATGATTAAATTAAAAAACCTTTAAGTGAAATTAAAAAAAAAATTTCATTCAGTTCTGATTCAAACTAATTCCTTCAAATTTTAGAAGAAAAAAAAAACTTAAGATTTCTAACTACATTATGTTATAAAAATCTAGTTATTCATTCTAGTCTACATTATATCATAAAAATATAGTTTGATCTTTAAATTTTAATTAAATGTAAAGCTTCAAAAAGTCTTGGAAATTTCAATTATATACAAAATGGTTTTGAAATTCTATGAAATAATTTATTTAATAAATAAATATTTAAAAAAATAATTTACACTCTATGAAAAAACTTTTTTGATTTTAATTTAGGTTCATAGATGGGTTAATATTGAATCGATGTTAGCAAAATGTTATCTAGGACCATTAAAAGTAAATATAGAGAAATATCTAACTATTGAAGGTATTTTAAAGTTGTTGTCAAGATTTATTTTAGCCTATTTTATTTAATATTATGTAAAAATTATTTATTTTTTTGTTTTTTTTTTGTTTAGATTTCTCTGTTCAACAAAATAAATTATCTAATGGTTTACCTTTTAATATATATTTTTTAATTTTTGTTTATACCTTTTAACATTTTTATATAATTTTTGTAGTTTGTTTTTTTTTACATTTTGTATGTATTTTTTGTTTGTTTTAGCTTCCAATGATGATGGTGATGATAAACCAAGGTTTTATTTTATTGTTTACAGCAATGTTTTAGTGTGCACAAAACATGTGTTAAAACATAATACTAAAATAATGATTTTTTAAAAGAATTTTGATACTTTTCAATAATTTTTAATATATCTTTAATTATTGTTTACAAGTTTAGATTTGTCAAAGATTGTTTTACCCTTCAATATATTGTTTTTAATTGTTCTTTCTATCATTATAAAATAAAGGTTTTTAAAAAAAGTAAAATGAACTTTTAGATTTGATTGGTTCCAGACTTTTAATGAAGTTGTTCTTGTAATTTCTCCAAATAACATGACAAAGGATTTCGTGGTGATTTTTTTTTTTTTTTTTTTTTAATGATATAACTCTATTTTTACTATATAGAGTTTCTAAGTATTTATTTTCTTAAAAAAAACTCATAAAGTCTTTTTATGTTGCTAGTTTACACATTTAAATGTACAATCATTTTTGATTTTTTAATACCAAATAAGTAAGGATTGATAATATATTGATTGACATATATAAAATAAATGACATAATTTAGCTGCAATATTTACATTCATTCTTCTTCTTTTTTTTCTGAAAATGCTATATGCTATAAAGATAAGCAAAACTATTAGGTAATTGATGATCTATTTATACTGAAGTAGATTTATATCAGGGATTATCTTTTTCCGGATATTTCCGGAATTCCGGACATTTTTTTCAACGATTAGTTTTTCCGGAAATTCATTTTCAATACATGCAAGTTGAGCTATGTATTTTTGTAATATATTTTTTTCACTCATCAATCATAGAAAAATTATGAAAAGTGTCAATAAAAAGTAAAAACATCTTAGCGAAATTAAAAAGAAAATAAGGGATAACAAATTCTGGATTTTTTCCGGATAATTTATTCAAACAATTTTTCAAATTTTCAAAATATGACTAGGATGATCTATGTTATATACAAATACATTTTCTTATAGTAAAGACTTTAAATTTACTGCTTGTACTATAAAACGCCCCTTAACGTCTCTTTGTCTTTGAAAATGATAAAGTCAAGTACTTTTATGTAAAAACCATTAAATTAAAATAATAAAACTTTTTATTTTATTGTTTTTTAAACCACAAAAACGCAATTTAATAGAATGGAATGTTTTAAATTTATTTTTAATAAAAATAAAGACATACTCAAAGTTTTATTTTTTATTTTTTTACCGTTTAAATACATCAACTGACAAATAACTGGAACATGCAAGTGCTGCTATTGATCAAGAGTTTTGGTTTGGGCAAGCAATCTATCAATATAAACTCTTTTTTAAAGTTTTTAAACTTTTTCCATTATTAAAAATTAATTTTTTTTTCTTAAATAAAGTTGAAAAAAAATTAAACCAGGCGCCAAGGTTTCAAAAGCGCCAGGTTTTCATTAAATACTTGTTTTCCTGAGAATTTAAAAATATATAAATTTAAAAGAATAATTATAAAAAAACTGATATACATGTTTTATGTAAGAATAAGTATATATTAATTTACAATAAAAACTTTAATAATTCCAAAAAAACTTTTTTTAATTTTTCTTAAATTTATTTAGTGTATATTAGTGTACAGTTTTAAAAATATTTTAATTAAGAATAAACTATGCATGTGCATTCTTTTGCTAACCAATTATTGGCATTGTTTAGAAGTATCGTTTTTCAAAATTACTGTTTTTAATATAAAAAAACCTAAAGCCTTTTTTTAAAAAAAATTGTATTAAAGTTCATAACAAGTTTTAAAATTTATTTTAATAAGACACTAAAATGTTTTTTTTACCCAGCTTCGGAATGTCTAGCGTCAGGCCTACATATATTGTTTATATAAATATATATATATTTTAAATATATATATATATATATATATATATATATATATATATATATATATATATATATATATATATATATATATATATATATATATATATATATATACGTTTCCTACGCAAAATGTTCACATTTGTATAATAATAATAATAATAAAGTAAACTAGATAAGTTTATAATATAATTAGATTTTTGATTTAAAGAAGAATTTTGCCCATTAAATATGGAGCATTTTTTAAATTTTTTTGTTTGCTTTCAGTAGTGCGGTTCCTAAAATTTAAAAATAGTTGTAATTAGTTGGGTTTTTACAGTTGATGAATTTAAGTGTTTATAAAGATGACATTGTTTGTCACTTGTAAATATCTGGAGTTTTATCCAATATAACTGACATTACAACCAGCACAAGAAAATTTCTAACATTAAAATTGAACAGCTTATACTCTAAAAACGAGTCCGTTAAATTAGTGGAATCTTTAATGGAATAGTCCGTTATTTTATAGCTGAGTGAGTTGTCCGTAAAATTTACAGACTCAATATTCCGTAAAATTTACAGACTCAATATTTAACGGAGTACGTTAAATTTTTTTAACGGAATATTACGTAAAGTTTGCAGACAAGTCTGTTAAAAAGTTCCGCTTTCTCACGTTTCAATTTTTCGCTAAAGTAATGTCTTTTTTGCAACTATTTTTTCGTATGTTAGCAACTTAATAATTTTTTTATTAAAAAAAGTTATTAACATTAGAAAATGTTTCTAATGTTAGTTGTATTGTATATGTAACTTCCTCAATTTTTTAAAATATTTATTTGATTATATATAATTTAATGCGATGATTATAATATAACTAAATGAATTTCACATAAAAAATTCTTTTATTATGTTAGAATCAGCAATAAAATGTTTAGTCAAATATAAATTTATTCATAATACCATTTATAATTTAAAAAAAAAAGCTACATATATAAAATTTAGAAAAAATACTAAAAATAGTGTCTATTTCTTATCTTCAACATCGCTTAAAGCTGATAAACTTTAATTTATTGAAATGGCTGTTTTTCTCCCAAATTGTAAATTAATTGCAAAAATTACAAAAAAAACGCACATTCTTTGGTAAACTCTAAGTTGAAACACCAAAAGAGTTTAAACAATCGCTCAATTCCCTCTTCAATTGATGATCCAATTAGGGATTTTTCAGCAGCTATTTTTACCAATAGAACTTTTTGATTGATGCTACCTCGTATCAGAAGCAATGGGTTTGGTTTCCAACAGTTTTCTGCAGCTTCTGTCATGGAACTTCCAGGCTGAAATACAAAAAATAATCATAGGGTGACTTGAAGTAAAATTATTTGCTATAATAACTATTTTATATTTTTATTTTGTGCTGCAGTATATTTTTTTTGCTGTTCACTCAAAAAATTCTAAAATACAAAATCTAAAAAAAAAAATTAAGTGAATTAAACTCACCATTATCCCCTCTTTTGGCATCCGTTGCTATCAGTTCTATAGATTTATTTCCTGTTAGTTCCAATGCTGGGATTAAAATTTCTGTCCGAAATACTGATAAAAAATTTGTAGTGCAGTCAGAAAACATAACTTGAAGCGCAACATCTAACTGTAATATAAAAAATATATATTGCACATTATTATGTCATACTTTATAAAATGTTAAATTTAATGGAAACATTAAAAAAATATTTATAAAAACATGTGTGTTTTTTTTAATACATGTATTTTTTGTAAATTTCAATGGTTTTTCAAAAATGTAAAACTTACAAGTTTTAGAAAATATATTTAGAATACTACTAGTTCTGGAATTGTCTAAAATTTTGGATACATTTTTAATATAGCAGACAAGGTGGGCGATTCATTCATAATCCAAAATTGTCTAATGCAAAAGGTTTTTTCTTGGCACTCCTTAACTTCATGGGTACGAGTACTTAATAAAAATGCAAGCTTTTCTATATCACTTATATTATCATTACCTTTACCTACAAGAGTTAAACATTTAAAAAATATATATACTTTTTATACAAATTAATTCTTTATCTTGAATGTGCAATAGAAAATGTATAAAACCTGTACAAGCAATCTGTTCTGATAGTAACAGACTGTGGATTGAAAAAAAATTGGCGCTAATTTAACAACAGATTCTAAATTTTTTTGTATATTAATAAAAAAATCTTGAATTTAAATCATAAACTCTCTGTCGCAACAAAAATAATTACCCCTATAAACAACACAATCAGTTATTTTTCTGGGGTACCCATCAGATGAAGCAGCTGTTTGGGAGGATGCACAGGGTTCGTTAATTTCATCAAAAGCTAAACAATTGAACAGAATAAGTAAACAGTGTTAAATTAAAAGATATTTTTATGATAAAAATTCTTAGAACATAAAAGAACAACTGAAGCAAAAAACATAAAATGTTTTTACTTAATGACTTTAGTTCTGTTTTTTTGTATTTGGTAGCTTTATCACAATTTAGGGGTCTCTTTTTCCAGTCATAAACCTTACGCTTGTCTAAAAATTTATTAAGAAAAAAAAATTAATGGAATCATTTGCAATGCTAACTTTATAACAAAAATATTCAACAAGTATACTTACCATCCCAATCTCTTCTAGCATTTTCTGTACCCCGCTGCAAAAATCCTGAATATGTAGATGGATCAAAGAAAATATTTGCCTCCATACTAAATAGTTGGCCTAGCAAACTAGCTACATCTTCTTTTTGTCTACGTGTAGGATAATTTCCAAAAACATTAATCATTTTACGGACAACCAGCCGGATAATTGCCTGACGAACCAAAATAGTAAATACTCCTGTTGCTAAAATCAATTTGACATATTCTGTTGTGACCTAATAATTATACAATATCAATGTACTATTCAACAACTTAATTAATAGTCAAACTAAATTAATTAAAATACTGTTAAAAAAAAAATTCAAATTAAAAATTTGTAGCTAACTCTACACTTGACAAATTCAAGTTAACTCAACACATGAGTTATTTAGATATCTTTAAATTAAAACATTGTTATGAACATAACATCTTGTTACAAATACGTAAGAAAGATTTACTGGATGTTTTAAAAGGTATTGTTTGAAGGTCTGCATACTAATAAAAGGATTCACATTATCAGATTCAGAAGACCCAATACCAATTGAACTTGAAGTTGAACACCCAATGTCAATTGATCTTGAAGAAACTGCTTCTTGAACTGAAGCAGGAGTATATTGCTAAATAAAAAAAATGACATAAACCATTACACATCAGGAATATAACGTAATTTTTTTACTCAGCATGTTTATAAATTGTATTGTTTAATTTGAAAGAATCTACTTGTGGCAGTCGCCTAGTCCATATCTCACCATTCACCAGAAGAGTGTAAATTAAACTACTTCCTATTGCTTGCATAATTTCAAATGAACATTCAACCTCTGTTCCATCTTCCTCAACGACCAATCTTATTGAATCATTAGAGGAAAGGTTGAACTTTTGTTTAACTGTTGATAAGTATAATAGAATGAATCTAAATACACAAGTGATAACATTAACATAAAAAAGTAAATGATAATACAAGCTTTTCAAAACAATACTGTAAATTTTGATTTTTAAATAATTAAAAAAAGACGAATACTTTATATAGGTAACTTTTAATGCTACAATCTTATTAGTAAAAGTTGAGTAAAAAAATAATTATTTAAATAAAATTTAAAAAATTAAAAAATATTTATTTAAATTAAATCATTAAAATAAAGAAAACTTAAAAAAAAAATTTAAATTAATTTGTAGGTTATTTTCTCATTCTCATATACTACTGAATGTTTGGCTAATGGATGATAGTCTTTTATGCAACTCGCTGACAACAAATGAGTAGAAGTGGTCATCAAAGTGGAGTGTTTGCAATAACTCAAATACAAAGTAAATCTTTTTTGAAACTGAAATAATTTTCAATAGCTTTCTAAACTGTGGAAGACCATTGTCAAGAGAAATTATAAGAAAACAACCCGGTTTTATTTTATAATGACCAAAATTGAATGAATTTGCTACACAGATTTCATCTTGCATCTCAAGCTTTAGTGACAAGCACACAGCATAACTCACATTATCACCAATAATGTGCAATTTCTCTTGTATACAATAGCCAAGAGTTTCCGGTGATACATAGATATTATTAGACATCAACGAAGCAGCAAGAGAAAACTGTGTTCTGGTTGCAATTGTTTTGCAAATATTTTTAAAATTTGTGACTGATGATGCTAATTCTTTGCCAAAACGATGCTTAGCTTCAAACCTTATGCACCAGTATCTACTGGCTGGTCCAAATTGCATCATGATCTAAGGATAGTGGAGCAAAAAGTGATGCTTAGGTGTTAAACTTTTATTTGGTTACAGGAGTTTAAAATGTGTATGGTGATCTTCAATTGAGCATATTAAAAATTGTGTTAGTGACAAAGTTATTTCTGGTGCAAATATTATTGCACAACAGTCTAGTAGCAATATTAATAATTGCCAGTGAGGTTCTTGGTGAGGTATCTTGAAGCCTATGATACTTGGAAAATTTTCGAATAAGGCACCAGGCTTCTGCAGCTTTAATTCTTAAATTAGGAAGTATTATTTCAGGTGGTCTACTGTTAATGTCAGACAGCGAATATGGAAAACGATTATTAATTCCTATATTAAATTCTTGTAATGTTATATACCCAATATATATTAGTGACTAAACAATTAGAGATATTTCATAAAGCACACCCTAAAACACCCTCAAGAAGAGGTACACTCTAAAACACCCTCTTTAAAACACCCTCAAGAAGATCATGCATGCTATGCATGCAACTACACTATTTTCAATGCAATGAAAATATTGGAGTTCATTTAAAATGCATCCTTTTTTAATTCCTGTTTCTGAAGGATTATAATTTGGTGTATGAATTTTAGAAACAATTTCATTATATTCTGCTTTAGTTCTTCTGTGTAAACTGTCACATTTAAATATCTTTTGACTATCAGTTTTATTAACTGTGCAAAATCTGCAAAATTTATTGGCAGAAAAACTTTCTAAAAACCTAAACAGTGAATGAGCTTCAAGATTATCGGCTGAAAACATTGCAAGAATAGCATGAAGTTGAACAGGTTCTTTATCTATATTAACAGTTACTCCTTCTTCTGACTCTGTTTCAATTGCTTTACTACAGGTTCAAAATTTTTTTCATATCCATACTTTTTGACATCTGCAGCAAACCAAAGTGCAACCAGGAATATGCTGGAAACTTTTGAATTAAATTCAGGTGGAATATTTGCAATCATACAATATAGTCCTTTTAACTTATGGACTGATGTATTCCTAGCGGATTAAAAGCTTCCTAGCGGATTAAAAGTTTCAAATGCATCTACAAAAAAATGTAGAGCTAAACCTTTTGGATGTCAAATAAAGAAATCGTTATTTTTGTATGTTTTTGTATCCATATATTTTTTAATTTTTGAATCTGGTTCAGAAGCAATATTGATAATGGCACTACTTGAAACGTTTCTTCAACTAATGTGGTAGTCAAGTTTAACTACAAAATCTTTGTTCTTCTTTTGAACATAGCACAAAATCTTTTGAAGGATATATTATTTAACTATTCATTAACAGTCAACAAACGAGTACGCTTGTGAGTTATATCAACATTTAATAAGACTCTCTAACTTTAAAATTGCTGTATTTTTGGCAGCTGCTACCATTAAGGTCAATGTCTTCACACAGTTGCTCCACAACTTCTAAAGAAAAACTTTTTATATCATCCAACAGTCCCTGCATATTTTCGGTAACCCTTTGCACATTTTTTTGAGTTATGTTAGCTTTACTCAAAAGACTTGTTAGGAACATCATAAATGATTTTTCAAGATTCACATTTTTATATTTGCTGACCAGTTCATCAAAATTACTTAAATCCATAGCACAAACCATAGACTCAGTATTGTTTAATTTGTTGTCATCAATTTTAAAATCAACTATATCTGTGACATGATCAACTTTTAGTGACTCACTGTGACACTTCACAATATGCTTTTTAAATGCACCAATAAAAAGAAAAACTCTCATAGATGATTTTTTTCCGGAAATTCCAGGAATTCCAGAAATTCACATAAAACACCTTTAATTTTTCCAGGAATTTCCGGATGTTTTTTGATATTAATTTGAAAAAAAATTAATATATTTTTACATAAAATTTTACATACAACAACTTTTGCATTTAAACAAATATGTTTTCTATAATTAAAATTTTCACAAGATCGATTTTCGTAACAATTTTTTTTCTTCATTTTTTTTGGTTTTTAATTCATTCAAACTTTTCAAATATTAGAAATTCCTTTTTGTAAAAAATTAATTAATATAAATTCTGTTTTAAAATAATCTACGTTCCGTTTGTCAGTTAAATTTTTAATAAAACAATTTTCCGGGATTTTCCGGGATTATCAAAGAAAAAAAATTTCCGGGATTTTCATAAAGTCAAATACTCATCTATGAACTTTAGAGCAATTAAAGGGACACCGAACTTCACTTCCATTTAAAGCCAAACCGTGAGTATATCGGAAATGAGAAAAAAGCTTTTGTACAGTCACAAAGTTCATTTTGCAAATAAAACATTCTATTTATAAATGCTAAAATAAAAATTGAAATTTTAGATTTTGTTTTATACCTTTGTTTTCAATATCATCGGAACTATCAAAATCCTTGATAAGAATTAACAATTTCTTCTCTTGTGTCAGATTCCAGACTTTAATTATTAGTGTCATCTATATTTTATCGAGTCAATAAAGTTAAATTTATGTAAAACAAATAATATTTATACTATTTATACTATTATTTATGAAAATAACAATAAGAACCCTGATTTTTCTAATAAAACCTATGCAATAAATATTATTAAAAAAAACAACTTTAATATATATGTTTATATATATATATATGTTTATATATATATATATATATATATATATATATACATACAAAATTTGTCAAAAAAGCCCATATAGCCCTTATTTCGTTAGGCGTTAAGTTTGGGAAAAAAAGTATATAATAAAAATTCAATTAATAAATCTATAGTAACTTTCTATAAAATTTATAAATCTAATACTAATAGGCTTATAATATAAACCATAACAATGTATCATTTATTTTAATATTGTATACAATTTAACATTATAAAACAATGTATACAAAATTTTATTTTATTTCTTAAATTTGATTATAATTAAATACATTTATTATAAATGATTATCTTTATTTATTAAAATAAATGGTTCATTGTTATCGTTTATATTATAAGCCTATTAGTGTTAGATTTATAAATTTTATAGAAAGTTACTATAGATTTATTATACAAATACAATATTAGTATTAAATTTGTATACTGATATTGAGCTATCCAAATCATATGGTAATCTAATTCTTGAATTAACAAATATTGATTGTGTAAGCTGAGCTCGTAAAAGCCAGCAAGGTTAAGAAACTCGTCTCATCACTTGTAGGGGGACTATGACTAGTGGCAAGTTGTTCTCTTCCAAGTACGTTTTATTATTTTACGCACTGCAGTCTGTTATCTACTTTGAATATGTTGATTGAACGGAATTATTTTATTAAATTAATGGAATGCTTACTTAGACTTACGGACTATTCTGTTACCCAATGAGTTACGGACTTACTCTGTTATGATTTTAACACCCTCATTTTTAGAGTGTAGGATCTTTTATATAAATACTGTTTTAGTTAAAGTTGTGAATATAAATTTATTACATTTTTTAATAACTTTATCAATTCATAGTATTTGTAGTTTGAGAAATGAAAAACTAGAGATTTTTAATAACTTTGTTCAGCGTTTTTTATTTCTTCCCTGTGTCACGTTTCTTATTTCTTCCCTGCGTCACATTTTTTGTTTTATCAGTGTTTTTTGAACTAAACAGCTAATTTAATATTATGTTTGGCAGCAAATAAAGGCTCGAAATAGTTGTTTTCCTTTTAAGGTTTTTAAATAAAGGCTTGAATTATTTGTTTCTCTTTTGAGGTTTTTAAATGAAGGCTTGAATTATTTATTTCTCGTTTGAAGTTTTTAAATGAAGGCTTAAATAAGTTGTTTTTCTTTTAAGGTTTTAAAATAAAAATTAAAAAATTACTTTCCTTAAAGTAGCTGCAAAATAATAGATGAAGATGAAGAAAAGGTTTTGGCAACAATAGTTTTATATTTATATATTTATATATATATATATATATATATATATATGTATATATATATATATATATATATATATATATATATATATATATATATATATATATATATATATATATATATATATATATATATATATATATATATATATATATATTATTATTATTATTATTATTATTATTATTATTATTATTGAGTTGTGTTGTATTCTGTTGGATTTAATACAGCTCTTTGTCGGTTTAAGAGTGATCGATATTTATAAAATAGATCAAAATATATTAAATATTTAAATGAAAAAAAAAAGACTTTTTTATGGGACTTCAAGTTTCATGCCATTCGCAATTGCAACGCAATTTTGTATTTTTATAACGGTTTTTATTTTAATGATTTTTAAATATATGGCTGAATGATTGCCGAATGGCATGAAACTTGAAGTCCCATAAAAAAGTCGTTTTTCTTTCATTTAAATATATATATATATATATATATATATATATATATATATATATATATATATATATATATATATTATATATATATAAATATATATATATAGTATTTGTTATTGTATATTATGTATGTCAGCAAATTCAAATTTACTTTAAATAAAATGTTAACAAGAAGACCATTAATACAGATGAAAAATCCAATATCAAGGATGGAAATTTGTGGTACAAAAAAAATGGATGGGACTTTGTGGTACCACAGAAGTTATTAAAATTAAAGAATAGTGTTGCCCATCATGAACAGTTTTAATACAAAGTTAAAATAATGGTTCACTAATTTTCATATCTTTTTCAGGTATACCAAAATCAAATCTTTCTCAGGTATAAAAGCCAGGCCAGATAAAGACAGCTTATGAAAAAGACAAGCATGCCAGACTATTGAAAACATTTTAAACATAAAGAACAATAACCCTTGCCTTACTACCTCCATTTAATGCTTGATAGAACTTTTCTGTTATAAGGGTAATAAATCAACATTAAAATAAGAGGATTAAAACATTGATTTTCAGAGATTCAATGAGATAATATTTCTTAATTAAAGATTTAAAGAGTTTAATGCTATTTAATGCTAATTAGGAGTCCGATTTAACTTTTCCGATTTAAATTAAGAGTCCGATTGGGCTACAGGGGTTTTATACCATTTTCCAGACATAAACAAAAGCAAGATTAAATTTAAAAAAAAAACTTTTATAACAGTTGACTGAAGGTGACTGGATTACTTTTTTGACTTCTATAAATTAGAAAAACTTGTGTTGTGCTAACAGAAAAAAAAGTATCAAAAGACTTTTTTTAAAAGTTCAAACATTCATCTATCAAATTAGAAATAAAAAAATAATTATTGTGTATCTTAATAATATACAAAACATAAAAGAAAAAATGTTAGAAAAAAGGCATGTTTCAAAATTGGAGGGTAGCCCCGGACACATAGTTTAACCATGATTTTACCTCTTTTTTACCAGTGTGACACAAATGTAATATATAATAATTTAGCATTGAACTGTTGTCAACACATTTTTAAAAAAATCCCCTATAAAACTTGCCTCTGATATATAAGGAATAAGAATGAAAAGTCATCATTTAAAAATATAAACAAAAGCTTTTTTATATTGAAAATAAACACTTTAAAAACACTTTTTTCAAATATAATGTTTTTTTTATTGGAATTAAAAGAATTACTGTTATAGGTTTGTGCATTATATTAAATGTATTAATATATATATATATATATATATATATATATATATATATATATATATATATATATATATATATATATATATATATATATATATATATATATATATATATATATATATATATATATATAAAGTTTTTTATTATTTATATGTAAACAAATTAAATTGTCCGGTGCCACCCTCCAAACATGTGTCCGATACCACCAGATCACACCTCATTCACAAATACTAGTTTTAAAACCAGTAAATTAAACTTTTTAAGGAATTTTTTTTTAAATAACTACAAAAATGTTATTAAAATAAAATAGTTATTAGTATAGTTATTAGTTTACATTAAATTTAGGTATAATTATATGTGAATTAAATATGATGATACGTCGCTCTTCTGGTGGTGGGAAACAAAATCTTGCCCTCCAGTCATTTGCTTCGGCATTTTATGATAAATATTTTGCATATGCCATATTTTCACTCAAGTAATATTATTTTAGTATTAAAAGTCAGAAGCTTCTTTAGTTTAAGCTGTACATCAAGTGTCCAGAGTTACCCGTTGTTCGGGGCTACCCGACTTTCCCCTATATATATATATATATATATATATATATATATATATATATATATATATATATATATATATATATATATATATATATATATATATATTCTATAAATTAGAAAAACTTTATATACACACACTCATACATACATATACATACATATTTACTCATGAATTTTTTTGTTTTTATTATTTTAGGATATTGAAAGAAGTGATGTTATTGTTGATTGCAGTGATTGCAAAAATTTAGATGTTAAAGTTTTATTAAAAGACAAGTTTTATCATTTTTCTTTAAGTAATTTTTTATTTATTTATAGAGTTAAACAAATGAAATAATTATGACAATTTTGCTCTTGAATAACTGTTAAACAATTTACAAATAATTTTATCATATTGTAACAAATCTTATTCTGAATAAAGTGATATAAAATTTTAATAAGAAATAAATAATTTTTTGTGATAAATCATTAAGTTTTCAGTAATCTACTAAGTTTTTTTTCTTGCATTAAAACCGCTGCAAAAAAATTTTCCATTTTTTTACTTAATTGTTATCATTGATTGTTTTTCCAATTTTTATCATTTTTGTATTTTTTAATTAAGTGTTCTTTTACTTATCCATAGACTTGCATACTTCATTCTCCCTAAATGTTAGGGTAAAATGATATTTTACTTACAGTTAAAGTTTTTATCAAAACAAAAAAAAATTTATTCAATTTGTGTATATTCAAATACAGCTCAATTTCTCTACAACTTAAAAAATAAAATTGAAAAATCTTTTTTCAGTATATACAAAACTGCTATAAATATAAATATAGTTTATATTTATAGCAGTTTTGTTTTATTTTTTTATTTTTTTTCTGTAGACTATTTGTTTTATATCTTTATGTATTTAACTTATTATAATTTTATTTCTACTCTTATAACTTATGGAAGGATTGGAAAGACAAATCACTTTTTGTGTTTGTAAGTACAATTTTATATTATTTTAAGTTCATAAATATGCATACATATATATGTGTTTGTGTGTGTGTGTAAAAATAAACATTATAAAAGACATAAAATTAATAACAAACTTCCAATATATACAAAAAGAATTATTAAAAATCACTTATTAAATGTCAAATATAACAAAAGAACCGGTAAATTATTTTAATTGGTTAGAGTCATTTAACATGATTTACTTAATCTATGTATGTATGTATGTATTTATGTATGTATGTATGTATGTATGTATGTATGTATGTATGTATGTATGTATGAATGTATGTATGTATGTATGTATGTATATTTATTTTATGTTGTTAGGTCATTTATATTTTATAATTTAAATACAACCACAAGTATTTGAAGAAAAAAAAATCTGTAGACTTATAATCTTATATAAACTTTATAGAGGTTTCTTTATTTAAGCAAGTTGTGTGAATTTTTTTTTTTTCTTTAATTGTTGCATAAATTAGTTAACCCTTTAAAACCTTTGGTGTTCTTTTGTTTGTTGACATTTTTTCGCTATTCATTCCACTAAATTAATAAACAATAAATTATTTTATTTTTTACAAGTAAAGTCTGTATCAACAAGTAAAATTGAAATTGTACTTACTAAGAAGGAACCAAATATAACATGGGTGAAGATTGGTCTTGAAAATGCTGGCCATAATTCACTTAAAAATATAAATGAAAAAGGTAATTTTTGACCAATGTTTTCAATGTTATTTAAGTAATTTTTATACTCTAACAGCTTTTTTTCCTTTTTTTTTTAATTTAACGAATTAAACATATTTTTATTTAGAATTAAAGTTTCGAAACTGTCCTATTATTTCCATAGAAAAAGTTACTCATAACACAAAACTGATTAAACTTAAACTTCCAGATAATGTGCTTTATCAATGTGCTATAGGTCATCATGTTATTCTAAAAGAAAATATTGAAGGTATTTTATTAATTTTCAGATTTTTCCAGGCTTTAGAGATTTTTTATGACTAAATTGTGGTATATAAGAAGTTGTTAATTATAGTAGCCAGTAATATCTAGATCAATAAAAGTAGTTACATCTTGATTAATTATCATATTCCAGTAGTAATTATAATTAATTTTTTAGGATTTCTAATTATTCAATAAAATTAATTAAATATTAGTGATTTTTTAAATTAAAATTCTTTTAATTACAAAACACTTTAAAAACTGAATTAATTTTTGAATTCATTTAATAATTTAAAACACATGAAAATACTTAAAATAATTAAATATTAATTTTTTGAAATATATAAACATGTTAATAAGCATATTTTTGAAATGATTTTTAATGAGTATTTGTAATAATAACAATTATAATAATAATAATTTTTTTTTAGTTGATAATAATAAAAAGTTACCAAAAAATTTTTAAACTTAAATTTTATTTAAGTCATTTTTTATTTTATTTTATAAATTTGTTATATGTATTATTGTTATACACATTAGATTGTTTATATGTAGTATTGTTATACACATTAGATTGTTTACAATAAATGTTGAAATTGTTTTGTACCTTTTTAGTTGACATAATAAGTTTAAAAATTATATCTGTATATATCTATATAAATATGTGTCTATATTAAATATATAGATACATAAAGATGTTATAAATATTCCTTATAATTATTTTTTTTTAACTCTAATTATCTTAAAAACTTTTTAGCTATTATTTTTTTGGTAGATATTGTTACTTTACTGTTTTATAAAAGTAGCAATAACACAAAATAGTTGTTTTTTATATTAGAAAAATTTTTTTTTTTTTAAATTTTGTAAACAAAATATCTTGTTAATGTTTGCTTGTTCATTCTTTAGAACACAAATATATTTTTTTTAAAGGTGTAGAAGTCCGTCGCAGTTACACTGCTGTTATCCCATCTTTGATTGTTGATGATAGCACATCTGAAGAAGATGGAGTAATATATTTAATGGTGAAAAATTATCCTGATGGTGTTTTAAGTCCACATATAACAACTCGAAAACAAGGTTGTTGCTTAAAATATGCTTGTAAATTTATTATTAAGTAATGAAAATGAAATTTGCTTACTTAGCATAAAATGTTATTGATAAAAACATGCTGAACTATCTATATACAGGGGCTTTAATTAAAAAATAAATTAGGATATATGGAAAAGTTTACTTTATAAGAACAGTTACTAACAGTTTTTTATCACTTGAGTATTTAGTACCTTCAATAGTTAGAGAAAAAAGAGGTTTCTAAAAGGTTTTTAAAATTTACTTAGTACCTCTATTAGAGAAAATAAGGATTTCTAATGTGCAAGTTATCAGCAAGATTTAAAATGATATATTTTAACTAAAATATTTTTTTCTATAGTCAATGTCTATAACATAGGTACTGTCTCCCCAAATCTAACACATTTATTTTATAAGCCCCCGCAAATAGCAATCTACATAAATTAATATTATATTTTTCAACTAACTCAATGTGGACTGTAAATCTTTTTGGGAGTCTTGTTCCTTTTTTTTTTTGGTATCACATCATTTAATACAGGGTATAATATTAACATATAACATTTTATATAATACATCAATATATATAGAAAATTGGTTAGTTGTTACTTTTTAAATTGAACTGCATACATCTGAATCATTAAAATTTTAAAATATAAATCAGATCTGAGGAAAAGTTATTCAACTTACCTTCGAGATTCTAGACTCTCTAGACAATCCTAGCAGTTCTAGAAAATCCTGGACAATTCTCTAGACAATTCTAGCAGTTCTAGAAAACTCTTGAAGAATGCTCAGCATTCTTCATTCTGAGAAAACTCTTGAAGAATGCTCAGCATTCTTCATTCTGAGAAAACTCTCGAAGAATGCTCAGCATTCTTCGAGAGTTTTCTAGAACTGCTAGAATTGTCTAGAGAGTTGAGTACTTTGGTGGTTTTGTGTTGAACTCTTTCAAGCATAGAAATTTCTGCTAGATTTGGTGGATTCCATGCTGGAGCCGCAAATTCATGATGAGGTTGCACATAGGTTGTGTACAGAATTTTCCAAATTTTAGAATCTTTACTTTCAAAAGTATTTTTTAACAACCCCAGTATTTTTAAAGCTTTGTTTAAACACTCTTGTGTTTGATGTTTCCACTTCATATCTGTTTGTACAAAAATCTCCAGATCTCTCTCTAAAGCAGTGTCTGAGAGGTCATGAATCATGCCATTTATATTCATTGTGTATGTTTTAACATACACAAGTCGTGTACAGAATTCTCAGTTTTTCTGAAACTGAGTTACCAATAATGACTCTTTGTTTCCTATTTTTAAGGAAACTTCCAATCCAGTTATATATTTTACCAGTTATAGGGATCATATATGGGGTTTGTTTTCTGTTTACATTTGAGAATAAAAGTTTTGGTGCAAGCTTTGCTCTCTTTACTAAATCCATTTCATACTCTCGAGTTGATGTTTTGATCTGTTTTTTAAAATTAGCACATATTTTGTTGAGTGCTTTTTGAGTTTCTTGATTTCGCCAATAGGAAATCTTTATAATTAAAGTAAAACTTATCTCTTTTAAAAATTATATTTTCACTAAAATTATTAAACTACTTCCAAGTGATGGAGTAATGGTATCTTCCCTTTTCATAATGACCTAAATGTGGACCACATTGGAGAAAGTCAATGCAATTCAGATTGCAAACGAAAACCAGGTCAAGAGTGTTGACTGCTACCGCAGAAACGTTTTGTTTGAATGTTGGAAAGTCTATTATCTGGGATAAAGAACAGTCATCTAAAACTTTAATGAATTCATGCTCAGATGACATTTGAAAGAATTATAGGATCATCAATAGTCCAATGGGAAGAAGTTATACATCAACCAGGAAAATTCAAATCACCTACCAATATCAGATCAGTGTAATTATTTTCACTTTTGAGCTGTGAAGCAGTTTTAATTGAGTGTAGGATTGATTTTGAGTAATTGGGTGTAGAGTTTGGCGGTCAATAAATACAACCAATGATAAAATGAAAATTATCACATTTTATTAAGCACCAGATTTGTTCAATCTCTTTATTTTTAAGATGAGGATTTAGATTTTCTACATTTGTTAAGTTTGTAAATGGCAACTCCAAATCCACTTCTATCTCTGTTTAAATGATAAAGGTCATAGTCAATATTTATAATTCAATAATATTTAAACCAAGTCTCCGTAATCGCAATGACATCAATTTTGTTTGTGAAAGCATGTGTGGATAATAACTTGTTAGAGTTTAAAGAGATAGCATTGGTGTAATAGAACTCGGTTTGCAGTTACTTATTTTTCTTTAGGTAAATAGGCAGTACATAACTTTTGATGGGATTAACAAGATATGCTGGTAAGGGCCTTTCCAAGCTTGTTTGGCAATACTTTCTTTGACAAATGGGTGGATTTTGCAGCCACCAATATCCTTTGTTGTAGTGATGTTGATAAAGAACAATTTTCCGCTTCTATTGACAAATCAAAAGGGTTGGTCTAGGATATTATGGCGTTTTAAATCCTCGTTTGCTTCTTTT